>PNEQ01052272.1:86994-128764 GCA_003012365.1 Medauroidea extradentata
ATACATCAGATGTTAGGCTTGCAGCGAAACCAATAAGAATTTCAATACAAAAAAATTTATATATGTTTCACAAGGATGAACCTTTACCGCGTCAACATTACACACACTAAATGCGTTGTATATTTCGTCAAATCAGACTTCGAGTCGTGCCTGAACATAGACATTAAAAGCAAAAACTATGAAAGTTTACCGAAGTTTTTTTTTTTTTTTTTTTTCAAAGACTATGTCGTAAATATAAAATTAAGTCGCATATTTCATGGAAGCAAATGTATCGTCCACGAGCCCAATACTGAGATCCAAAGAAAACTCAAACCAGTCACCTGACAAACATTAGTATGTATTATCCGCCACAAAGACCTATGATCCTTTCTCTATAGCGTTTAGTGGGCCGCGGTGGTGTAGTGTTCAAACCACTCACCATGTTTTTATTTTTATATTTGTACCAGACATATATATTTTTTGTTTTAGACACAAAATGTGACTAAATTTCACTCTTATGAAAATTTTTTTATCATGCATATTTTTGCGTAATGACTCGTTAAAGCCAAAATTTGCATGTTTCCGTTTTAAGGACGTCACTAAAACCAACTCACTTACCAATCTGAAAAATTTCACAGTGAACAACGATGTTGTAGGTTACAAGTGCAGCTATGTTAAACCACAAGACAAATTATTTTTGTGTTTAAAAAATTGTATTTTAATATTTTTATTTTAAATTTAAGCATTTTTATTTAAATACAAAAAGTTTTTGTTCTTTGATTTAATGTACGTGAAATTGTAGCCTGTGATGTCTTTTTCCACTGTGATTTTTAGTTAGTTTGGTATGTCAGTTGGTTTTAGTGTAGTCCTTGAAACGAAAACATGCAAATTTTGGCTTTAACGAGTAATTACACGAAAACTATGAGATTATAAAAAAATTTATAACAACAAAATTTAGTCACATTTTGTGTGTAAAATAAGAAAAAATGTATCTGGTACAAATATTAAAATAAAAACATGGTGATGGAAATTTCTGTCCGCCGCGCTGGTCTACGGTGTGGGAGAACCTGGGTACGAGTCTTGGTTCGGGAATTAACGTTTTGTTGTCCCTTCACAACATTTCGCCCTCAGTGGCTCTGAAGACCTCGTTGTTAAAGTGCCGTAAAACCCTCTCACCTCATCACCCAGTTAGGTAGCGTCCGATTTTCGCGTGAGGTAAACGTTGAGGAATTTGTCGTTGGATGGCGGATTTTTTCTGGGGTCTCCCATTTTCCCCGCTCATCTTTCCTCTGCTTGCTCAACACTCACCTCACATTCTCACAGGCAATCAGGACATCGCCGTCAAGCGCATAACAGATATGTCCACTCCACTCTGTAGTGTTTTACTTGCTAGGAATTGTTCGCTTTTGAATGTGGCAGCACTTGAGAAGCAGAAGGCAGGGATCCACGGGCCTCCGCACTCGGCATGGACGACCCTGCGTTATCAGACTCAGGGAAGTGGCTCACTCGGGTCGTCGCAAGGATGATGGTAAGGGGAGTGGGGCTTAATTACATCAGGACGGGCTGGTGCAAAACAACCACCTTCGACCCACCCTCCCTATATCGTCGGGGGAGTGGGGCAGATGGAGGACCAGCCGCTCTGCGGTCTCCTCGAGAGAGAGTGCCGGTCGCAGTGACTGTACTTGCACTTCTGCCGCGGGTACATTCGCCGCTCGAACACAGTCCTCATATAGGCTGTTCAGGATTAACTGAGAACTGGTTATCATTTTCTGTGAACCATTATGCCACAATTTTTACTATTTTAAACACGAAAACTTCTACGTTACGAAAAACTAGTGTGAACAATTCACAAATCTCAAAATGTTACTTTTACGCCCCAATAAATAAATATTTTATTATTGTAAGTGTTGGCAAGTGTTTACTTTAAAGTGAACCACCCTTACTTTTATATTAAGTTATGAGATCATCTTGGCCAGGGCAACATTTCCGCTTGAGGCGTTCAAATAGTAACCCGAATAGAGTTTTCGAGCGTCCAATAAGACATGATTTTCTGAATTGCTTGCAGTATTTTAGCCTTTATATACTGGATTAGCAAATCTACTCAGGAGTGTGTGGTAGATAAACAATCGCTAAAAACATCATTTGAAGTGTGTATGTTTTTGAAAGTCAGTATGAAAATAACTACAAAACAACAATCCTAGATAATTATATTAGTCAGCTATATGAGCAAACATTTACGTCCGTTCAAGCGTAATATGTTCCACCGCAATTAAATATTACAGATTTAGGCATTGGCTATTTTTCTTCAGAAATACGCTACTCAAGACAAATGTTTTACTCAGAAAGCTGGTAAAACATATTGTCTAACTTTGCTGTTTATTTTTTCTTACGAATTGGCTTTGATAAACTTAAACTTTATACCGATGATTTAGCGCTGAATAATGCCCTCTTAAGGCCCGTTTCAATCACCATATTCAATTACCTATTTGCAAAAGCTTTCACGAAAGATAACTAGTCCTTCTGGTATCGTACAGTGAGGTAGCGTGAATTAAAGTAACGTTATAAATTTCGTATTATAACACGGAATCAAAATAGGTCCGCAAATTGCCCTTTTTCTAACCAGATGCAGTTATATTGAGGCTTTGTTTCAGTAACCGTATTAGGTTATTTTATTTTTTAGCTATTACGGAATTCTGAGAAGCAAATGTTGGCATTTGCGATTATACCGCAAATTATACTTACGTTACGCTACAACACTGTTGAAATTTAGGGGACTGCGGTTGACGCAGTCACTAGAGCACTCGCCTACCACCAAGGCGATCAGGGTTCGATTCTAGGTACACCTGACCTTTGAAACCCTTTCTAGTTTTAGTACGTGTTTATTTAGACTTGTAGATGGGCACTCGCGCGCACGACGGTTGCTGGAAAACATGAGAGTGAGAGATTTTGGTCAGCGCCCAACATCGAGGTCTTTAGCGTTGATGAGGGGTGACATGAGGTGAGTATGGAGCAGCACCGGAATGAAAGGGCGGGGGAAACGGGAGATCCCAGAGAAAACCCGCCGACCAGCAACATCGTCCGGCACGATTCCCATGTGCGTAAATCCGGGGACCGACCCCGCCGGAAATCGAACCCGGATCGCCTTGGTGGGAAGCGAACGGTCTAACCATTCGGCCACCGCGGTCTACTGTAGTGTTATAATAATAATCTTTAAAAACATATTTTGCGCTCAGGTACTGCAAGAAGAATAAAAGAGATTGTGACCACGCCTTCAGTTGATTTAATTTTGTTTAAATGTCGATGAGAACGAATGTAGTCTTACTACACAGAGCAACGTGGAACAAATTCAAATTTAGCAGCCTGTTATACTGTAACACAGTTTAATGTACTATGATTTTTCGCCAAATGTGTATATTAATTTTACTAAAAATTTCATATAAAATTATTAGGAATTTGGTTGAAAATTAATATAATTACTGGTGATAGATGAGCGGGTTTTCGGCAGTTCAACCATGTCGTCGTAAGAGCTATAATTTTACGAACAATGACTAGCTGTAGTCAGAGATGATGGTTTATCGCGGGAAAACTTGACTGTTTGCTGCGTTTCAACGGTAATACCAGCTTACCAAAATATCACTGGCTCACGCTTGTACGTAAAGCTGTTGCTTTTTTCGACTGAGCCAATAAGAATCCCGATATTGTAATATTTCGTGCCTGTTATTGGTCTGCAGGCAGCTACGTTGTGTCAGACGTATAACACCCAATCATAGATGTTGTAAAAAAACCTCTGTGTTTTCACGAGTATGTTGACACAAAACATTTTCGCGATATACAATCATCTCTAGCTATAGTATTTCATTGTAAATTGTTTAAGATGTATGCGTAGGAAAATGTTGACTAGTTATACGAAACAACTCACAACAACGACATTTAATTAATTATGCAGAGACTGCTAATGTTGACAGTGTCTGTGCAATATAACAACGATCTTGCATGCGGTCGCGGAATAATTTACAAGAACGTGCGAAATTATCGCCTTTTAACTTAATTCCTGCTTATGTATTGAATGAAGCCCATCATGAAGTTACTGCAGTAAATATGAAATTTAGAAGATGTACGTAATGCGGTCTACTGACATTGGATTGGATTGGAGTTTCAGAACGACGTAGGATTTTCTTCGTCCCCATCAACAACAGTTATTGTTAAGGCCGGTTGTTATTATACCAGCAACCTTCTAATTGCAAGTGGCGTATTCGGCGTAAAGATGAACGCGTCTTTGATATGGCCAGTCCATTTGTCTCAGAAGTACCGTTGCTGAAGCTTCGTTTCTCCATTTCATATCACCGTCATACTATTCGTCAGTGCTGTAAAAGACACACCTGCTGCAGCAGGGAATATCTGTAATTGGCTGGCAATCTGCTGTGGCGAGTCACAAACTCGGCTGATTGCCAATAAAAGTGACGACGCTTAGTTAAGGAACTTTGTGATTAATGGCCAATTTCAACTCACCCGTCAGTTGTGACAAAGTTCTAATAGTATTACAAACTGTGAGTACCTAAGAATTAAATTAATGTTTTAGGTTGATAAGTAGTGTTTAACGTCCCATCAACAACTTCTTACACTGTAAAGACGAAGGTTATCAGCCGTAGATCATAACTTAGAATCATGCCAGTATTTGTCTGAAGTTATTTATGAAAACCGTGAAAATTCGTAGGAAATCAGAATGTCCGGACTGAGAGTCCAAATCGGACCCCTCCCGAATTGTGTGTTATTATTCTGCCACATTTGCTCAGTAACGAAGCACTTTGCATGTACCGGTAATGTAACTGTGGGCACAGCTCCAATAAATTTACTACAGTATGGTGTTGTTGTAAGTTTTATCTTCGTTCGATCTGAGGATTAAATATTTTTAATTGTATTAACCTTTAAGATACATCACGTTAACAGTGGGTGAAAGCAACATAGGATGGAAAATACATGTCGTGTTTATTGAAGTAACGGAACTAACTTTCAGTATACAAATGGCAGGAAAAATGTTTGCGATACAATTTTTCGTCACAATTGTGCATTAAAGTTCTAGCTGCCAGATAAGAAGTAAAATTTATAGAGCGTGAAAACGCGCGATGAAAATTGTTTCTTTAAGTAGTCGTTATTGCTATACTCCAGGTTATGAGTGGAGGAAGAAATATGAATATCCGAGTAAAGAAGTTTCATTTTTTATCATTAAGTATCTCTAATTTTTTTATTCTATACTAAAGGCGATATAAACGAATGGAAGATTAAAAAACGGAGAAATATATTAGCAGCGAGGACAAAGACGGAAGGTAAAAAGCTAAATGTGAGTGGAATGGAAGGAGGAAAGGAAATAACTTACCGTCTGTACAGAGCATGGGATATTCTTAGTCGTATAAACTGTGGACTGCGGTACGGCGGCATGAGAATTGGAGACAGATATTTCTAGACTCATTTTGGGACTCGCTTGACTTGAAACATTTCTATGATCGTGACGTCATTAAGAATCAAAGTTTACACGTAACTCCACCGTGGAGGTGCCCGCGTTGTAATAAACCTGTTATATACTTAATAATAATCTGACACTGACTGACTGACATACATCGCAACAGCTTAAACCGATGGGTCTAAAAGAACGCAGTTTTACATAGGTGTTAATTTTGTAACGTAGGTGACCACTAACAAAAGTTTTCTTAAAATTTCCCACATAAAGGTGTTAGGTAGGAGATTAATATTTGTATGGAGCTTTGTAATTTTGAAGATAGAGCTTTGGATATTAGTGTTTAGTCATTTATTTATAAATAAATGACAGTAAGTTTTATCAACGGTTTTGGAAATTCATCCCCTGAATGAGTAAAGAAAGGGAGGAAAATTTCTACTGAAAGTACGTAATTTTTGAAGTTAGAAATGTGGAAATTGGTATTTAGGCTTCTGAAGCACTACGAAAGTAGGTACCTTATAAAAATACCTTTTGACTGAATTAAGGGTTGATTTATCAAAAGTGTAATGTCACGAATTGACCAGAAAATAAAAGCACAAAACACGCATATAACCTGACGGGTAAGAATGAGATTCACAGACATTTATGATGTTCAAATCTTTAGTCTTCATTTGTTTACGCGTAACTAATTCCTAAACACGACCAAACGGTAAAAAAGATGGCACGAGCAGAACAGGTTACCTAAACACTATAACATTTGAGAAAAGTCGGTTGGTTCCTGAGATGTAGCCGATGGGAAATCACATCTTGCACATGGCTAATAATAAATGAACATATTCGACCTTGTGAAGATTCGACATAATTAACATAGTCACATAATCAGATAAGAAAATATATGATTTCCTCAGGGACTGTTTAATACTAAAGTAAATAAACTCGAGCACTATGTTCCTAATCTCGGTGTTTGTACCTTTTTGTATGTCTAGAATATCCCTATTCTAGCGAGTAAATTTTCCCTACCGAATTGGTGAATTAAATTCACCCCATTTTGAGCATTAAAGTTACTTTACGTGTAGGGGTAAGTTTCCGTTAATATGAGCAGGAATTTCCCCTAGAATTTCTTACAGTAGTTAAATAAGACCACATTATTTTTCAGTGTAAGCTCTTTCGGTTGCCACAGCCGCGGGGTTTTCCTGCGTTAGCTGCTGAAACAATAAATACTCAGCACAAGGAAGAGGGTTGAAGCTACAAAGATCGTCGAGCTCCTGTTCGGCATCCAGAGAACAAAGCGGGCGGCGTGGAGTTGCAATCCTCTTGGCTTCAATACAAGGGCAGCTCAGTGTTATGGTTCTGAAATATTTACGAAGCACGTAGCTCGAGGTTTACTTTCCTTTGCTCACTGTACAATCGCGTAGTTATACAACGAAACATACCCATAAGTTTGTTAAATAAGATTTATTTGGAAGGCAATTCCTCGTCGCCGTAAAAACAATTGTTTTCCTTACATAGAGAAAAAATTCCCCGAAAAAAAATTTCGTTAGTACAAAACCTGTATGTACAAGAGCTACCAAAAAGTAACTGTCTTGATTACATTTCGGTTTTAGCACTTCGTTTCTACGACTGCCCGACTGATGTATTGACTATTTATGATATTCCGACTAAATACCAGCTTACTTTGTCACTATATGACAGACGTAATTCTATATGTACATACATATATGTATTCTATGTGTTATTATTATTATTATTATTATTATTATTATTATTATTATTATTATTATTATTATACACGTATAAAGCCGCTAGAGGAAAGACCAAGCCAAGCGTATTCTTGAAGTGAGATGTCCTCAGGATTCTTTCATCATCTCATTTTGCATTTCCCTCCTTTCTTCCGACCAAGTTATTCTTGTCTTGAATTTCTAGATCTCTTGTAAGTACATTTTCACTATAAACTAGCAAGTGTTTTTACATGAATAACTTTTAAAATACGTAAAGCTTATAAGTTTTTAACAGAAAGATTGACAGTATTTGAGCATCTTGCACTTAGTGGCGACGTGAGGTGCTCAGTGAATATAGTTTTAGACTAAGTTCGAAATGGCTAAAATAAATATAACAGTATCTATACTCTCATTCTAATGTGTGTGTACGCTCGTACGCGTAAGTTAATGGCGCGGTCGGCAACAATATTCATCACCTTGTTTTTCTTTTTTTACTTGTACCATATAGTTTTTTCTTGTATTAGACACAAAATGTGACTAAATTTGCTCTTACGAAATTTTTTCTCTCTCATAGTTTTCGCGTAATGGCTTATTAAAGTCAACATTTGCATGTTTCTTTTTTAAGGTCTACACTAAAACAAACTGACACACTAAACTGAAAAAAATTCACAGCGGATAAAGACGTCGCAGGCTACAATGTCACGTAACTAACAGCAATGAATACTTTTCTTGTATTTAAATAAAAGTGCTGAAATTTAAAATAAAAATTTGAAAAATTCAATATATTTTTTTATTGCAAAAATATTTTGTTTTGTGATCTGACATAGCTGAATTTGTAGCCTACAACATTGTTATTCACTGTGAATTTTTTTCACTTTGGTAAGTGAGTTGGCTTCAATGTCGTCCTTAGAAATGAAAAATGCAAATGCCGGCTTTAACGAGCCATTACGCAAAAACTATACATGATAAAAAAATTTATAAGAAAAATTTGTGTCACATTTTGTGTCTAAAACAAGAAAGAAAATAACTGGTACAAATATAAAAATAAAAACATGAGGATGAAAATTGCGGAAGACCGCACCCTTAAGCCAATATTTAGTCGTAGTTTTATACATTATGTCAATTAGGTTCTCTTGTTTTTACTACTGTTGTCTACGAATAAAAATATCTGACGTCATTAATCTTGACAATCCACGATCGAGAAAATAACTCGTTCTGTCCTTTCTAAAACTCTGGCTATAAATACATGCTTGACAGTCCTTCGTGTACTTAACTGCTTTCACACGAGTGCTGCAGTGCAGTTTTCCTTGTCATTTGATTTTAGTTCCTCCAGTTACTCTTTGGAGCTAGCCAACAAAGAGCATTACGCTTGTCCCGAGCTATATCATTAATAACATGTTTTTATAACAGGAGGTGGCAGTTATTAACTTCACTAAATACCCAACAAACATAAGTGTGAAATAAAATTACGACTCTAGCCATTCCCACGGCGAAGCCATTTATTTTGCTGTTGGTTGGATTGCTCGTTGCATACTATTATTTATGTAGAGCCTTCCAGAGAATGTATAATAAAACCTCACCACACGAGTAAAAATTTAAATTGATTTAAATCTATCCTAGGTACAAATTTAATCGCCAAATTAAATTAATGTTTGGCGAAATCGTTTCATGCTATGTTAAACTTCAGTGTGTCGTAAACTCAAACAGATTATTTCTTTGATAGGCCTACATGCCGTTGCTATCATTCTTAACGGAAAACTAACATCTTCATCGACTGAATTTTCATAGCTTAAATAATAAAAAAGTAAATTACGAAGTATCTTCTAAAGTACTTAATTCAGTCGTATAATGTAAGCGTTGGAGCAGTTTCCTGAACTTGTGAAGTAGAAATTTTAGATGGAGCTGAAATAAATTATGCTTATTAGCAGGAAAACTTCTCAAAAGTGTTAAATTACACGTATGTGTGTATATATATATATACACACACACAAACACACACACACAAGGTGTAAACATATTCAACTTATGAAGCAAATGGGGAACTTTTCAGACGGTTTTACTACATAAATTCTGTTCCAAATTTTTCGTGAGAAATCAGTCTCTTCATTTTATTAATCGAGGAATGACGGAAGAGAACTACAGAGCAATATCATCTCTCGTTGCAACGTGTACGGAGCCCAGGAAGATGTAGCTGTGTGACGGCTGGCTGCGCCCGACAGCAAGTGTTCGTAGCACACACTCTCCCGACACCTGATAGCCGCCTCGGGCCTGCGTATTGACGGCTACCCGTACACCCCAGTACGCCACCAGCCTATTCTGCACTGCATTGCACCCGTAGACATGGCTGCTGCGCTGTACTGATTCACTGCAAGGGAGATTGTGGGGGGGGGTTAGAGGAGGGGATGATGAGTGAATTATGTATATATGTATGTATGTATGTATGTATGTATGTATGTATGTATGTATGTATGTATGTATGTATGTATGTATGTATGTATGTATGTATGTATGTATGTATGTATGTATGTATGTATGTATACGTAGTTACCACTGAAGACTATGTGAACATTCATGTCTCGCTGCTTATTGCATGGCACTCTGAGGTCCGTCGCATGTTATTAGTCGGTGGGTTTACTCGGGAATCTCCTGTTGCCCTTTTATTCCGGCGCCGCTCTATACTCACCTCACGTTACCCCTCGCCTACGATTACTACGTCGCTGCTGAGTGCTCTCCAAAATCTTATAACTTCACAACCGTTCGTTTGTCCTAATTTGGTGTTTATTTAAATTTTTTGGACTTTATGTCTCGTCAAGAGCAAGGTCATTAGAGATGATTACACACAACTTTACACAAGGACAAGAACTAGGACGGGAGTCGGCCGTGGCCTTTCTTTAGAAACTTTCCCAGCAATCGCCTGGAGATGTTTCGAAAAATCATGAAAACCGAAATAATTATGACCAGAGCAGGTATTTGAACCCAAGTCTTCTGGAATGCTTAGTTTTGATTAGCCGGTGAATCAAGGTCATCATAATAAAACCAATTTATGCACACTTTGACGTTAAATATTATAATTTTGAAATTACTTTTGATGTGACGTCGCACATTTAAATTAATTGCACTAAAAATAAACCAAATATCGTATGAGGTGGATACTCGAAGGCACCTAGAATGTAGATTTTATGAGTGGGAGTCCGTAGATAATCTGCGTATCTCGAAGGTAATCTGCGTATCTCGAAGGATGAAATAAAATGAGTCCCTACGATGGAGAAGCACTGGATGGGGAGGGGCGGGGGAAATCGAAGATCCCCGAAAACCCTCGCCGGCCAGCGGCATCGTCCGGCACGATTCCCACATGTGAGAATCTAGGGACCGACCCCACCGGGGATCGAATCCGGATAGCCGTAGTGGAAGACGAGTGACCTGACCACTCGGCTGCCGCGGCCCCCACTTTTTGACAATTAGGGCGTTTGGTGCATGCTATATAAGTTATTTTATTTTCAAGTTATGACATACAGTGCACATTTGATTCATGAGCACATTTTGAGCTGGGTAATTAGTTAAATTAAGGCTCCATAGATAATATATTCTGCAGCAACTTCAGAAAGGAATGTATTTAAATGAATGTGTCTCTTTCTTATGGTAATAAAAGCGATGGATACTAGTATTATCTCGAGATACCATATAAAATCATATCTGAAATTATTTTCTCGCGGAGATTGTTTAGTAACTATAAAAAAATTTCTCTCAAGAATGAAACATTTCGTTACAAAAAAAACTGTTACGTAAAATCAGTAATGCAAGTACTTTAAGTCATTAATAAAGCATTTTTTTATTCTCTCCCTCGCTGGTTATTATGGGTCATAAGATACATGTACTTTAGCGGGGGTTCTGAAAGTGTGCGCGAACTTGTAAAATTCTCACAAATATGTACCTTCCGAATACTAGTTGCAGCTACACAAACCACAGTGGCCACTTTAACGGGCAGTGCAGTTTCTAATTTTTTCCTGTTTGTCATGCATCACTGCCCTTAATCTTAATAATTGTGCAATTTTGTGTTTTGCTTTACTTATCTCTGCCCACGGGCGACGCTGCGCCAGTTGAATGAAATCCATAATATGACGCCAGATTCTGTCCGTTGAAACGACTACTGTGCAATGTAGTTACTCTAGCATAATGGCGCAGCTGCATATGTTTGAATGAAACTAGGCTTATTGATTCGCTACAAATGTAAGTTTAAAGTTTTTCTTGTCTGAAATACGGTTTGTAATATCCAGTGCCTGTTCTATAAGGCAGTTGTAATTTGGCTCCACTCGTTATGCGACGACTAATGGCGATCATACATGTAGATCGTTTCCAGGATGCCATTAAACTAGCTATTAGACATACATCAAAATATTCCTTCGCGGCATTTCGACTTACTGTAAAATCAATGGGATACTCTGGGGTCTGGAACAATAGATTTGATTGAAGAAATAATCAGATAGAGAGAGTAATAGGAGTTAGTCGCTCGAATAAATTTTCTGTGATTTTTAACTCGTAGGTAGCGTCCTTCTGTCGGAACTGAAACCAAGCATATGATATCTTGGAAAACTTATAACTTTCCTAATTTAACTTGACTGTTATTAATTTATTCGCTCTTTTAACTACAAGTTTCATTAATAAAGTCATATGTTCACAAGATAATAAATTATAGTAAAGCTCTGCGCTTCAGTTGCGTGGTTTGCGCGTAGAGGTGATATTGCATTAAATACGCCGGCCGGCGGCACACTTAGCGATTAACCGATTATGTGCCTCGCATAAACAAACACAGTCTACCTAGATAAGACTCTTAAGCAGAAGGAAACCAACCCACAACTGTGTGAAAGATATCCCAGAAAAGAAGTTGTAATATTACAAAGATAAATTAAGAGTACAGAAACTGCCGTCGCCGTACAGGATATACTCGCGGGTAAGACTCCTTGCGGAGACATGCTGCAGCAAGGAGTCGCCTCTGGTGGCGAGGGACGGAAACTTGCAAGAGATGTTCGATCGCTTCTGCCTCTGGTCGCTTTTGCATTTTGATGCTGGGACCCCCAGCTTGCAGCGTGATGAGACCCTCGCCATGGGGTGGCTCGTACCGGGGGAGCTCCGGGGAGAAGTCTGGGGTCTGTCGTGATTAACATCACCAACACTTACCAAGGCAGACATTTGCACTGTAACCCACTGGCAGTACTGCACACATTATTTCACAACAATCGGTGATATGCATCTCATCTGTACAGTATTATTATTAACAGCATTTCATGAGAGCAAACAGCAATAACGAGAAGCAAAAGATACAATATTAACATAATAACTCGACGAGTAAAGGGTGTATAGGAATGCAGACCCACTAGTTCCTCTTTCTCGAATGAGGCCGTCGGTCATGAATGTGTTTCGTAACTTCTGTAAAGTGCAACAGTTCTGAGGGTTCTACTTTTTAGGTGTTGTTTAATGCTATAGCTAGGGCCATGAACTTTTCCTAAAAGAACGTTGGCCCAGTTTGTTTTAGTGCCTTACGTGCACGTCTACAGTTCTGATACATAGCCAGTGATTGGATGTTTCAACTGTCACGTGGCTTGGTGTTCTACCAGCAAACTGCTTACATGTGGTGTCGCAGTCACCTCACTGTGGTTAGCACACTTCACAAAGACACACTGCCAATAACCATGAAGCAGAGCTGCAGATGTTCACGCAAGACACTGAAACAAATTGGGGCAAAATTCTTTTCGCGAAATGTTCATGGCCCTAGCTATGTGATTATGAAAGAAAACTTGCTAGAGTAGGTAGGTTATCCCAGTTACGTGACCAGGTTTTGTTGATGGCCAGGATTTGATAATTGCCAGCAATGATATTCAAGGTATTAAAATGACAGGAATAAAAGACACGTATACATATTGTCTATATGAGAAATAGTTTTCCGAAATACGTTTTTTACAAGTATTATACTTATATTTAAATATAATACTAGCTCTAGTAGTTGACCGAGAGGCCATCAGTTGAAATTTTTAACAGTGGTAAACTCACCTGGGATAAAATCCCAAATACCAAAAAGTTGGAATTTTGATTGACCTACTTTACCCTCGTGAATTTTTTTATAAGCGCCTTAAGTTTGTCGACAATTTTAGTTCTGAAATGAACGTGCGTATCGTAAGTTTCGTCTAGCACTGTGACACACATTACACAATGTAAACAGTAAATGATTATAGATATCCGTCATAATGTACTGAATTTATATGATACAGACAGAGTGTACAGAGGACTGGACAGAGGAGTGTTTTATCCCAGAGGCCAGATAAGCCATGTGTTCTCGCAGCTCGTGCCGTGTATGTCGAGGGCTAGCCTCGTGTGTGGCGAATATTTAAGAGAGATGAGCCTGGACGGCTTCACTTGCCCGCCCCTGGATAACGCAGCGCCATGTTCTTGCAGCGCCATGTTCTCGCAGCTTCAAAGCTGGTCGCTGCCGGGGAAATGAGTAATTTGCCTCGCGGACGTAATTACTGTCGCGAAAATTTCGCGTTCACCACGCTCCGGGCAAAAGTGGCTCATGTGATTTTGCCACTTGCTAGCTGTGCTGGCGTCATTCGCTGCCAACGCAACGGATAGTCCGTTTTTAATGCGATTTTTTCACTGGAAAATATTGGGATGTAATTAAACGTTCTGCTAGGCTCGGTTGCATCAAGCGCATCGAATAAATAACAACAGTTCAATAAGAAGCGAAACATTACTTAAGTAATGCGTTCAATTAATTATTTCTTTCAATAACGGAATTGGCGATAGCTCTAAAAATACTTTTAAAGATGTCAAACGAAGATGTAATTGCGTAAAAAATTCCACCTCTGTCTCATTCTCATTGGTCCTTCAACAAAAGTGTAACGAAGAGAAGTGTAAGAGAATTAATTTTCAACTCATTTTCACGTAGCCATTAAGAGAGGAAAACACTTACAGTTATTTTCTTAATTTGCTGGGTCTTGTGTGACTTGTGTACGCATGTTAGCACCTTTAAGTTATAATTGGACCTTTTCTCTGAAGAACAAAAAAAAAGTTCTCCTTTGTCTGTTCGAAGAGTGCGAGAGAGCTAAAACACGCTAGTTGGCTCTATTGTTTTATTTCTCTCAACTACCTACTGTAGTCACTCCGAGTAGCCATTATGAGTTTATTTCGGCGAAAACTAGCCCACTTTTGTTTAAAGCTCGCCGCCTCAAGGGACAAGCTCTCTTTGTGTTGTTATACCTCACGTTTAGACATAGTTCCCCTTAGCATGAAGGATACACCGTAATATTAATCGAAAGCACGTGTAGAAGAAGAAATGTTTCGTTCTTTGTAACATGTACTTTATTTGCGGTTTTGGTTGTTCACATTACCTGTAAGATATACTTCACAACTTGACATGCCGTAGCAGGTAGCCTCTTTAAAATACGACCAGTGTGAATTGCGTGGCTTGCTGTTACTGAATAAATAATAAATAAAATTATATCAAAAACTATGTTGCGCTTTTAAAGGAAGTGACAATATGTTCCATGTCTAATATGGCTTTTAAATATTGATAAACAAAAATTTCTTTGAGAGCTAGTATTCATAAGGGCTCGAGCCGGAGTTTCTATATTTTTTACGATACTTATTTTTAAAAACATAAACAGGAATCGATATTTTAAAATTACCCTCTAACTTTGTTCTAACTGGTTTTAACTACGTTCTCTGGTTTTGTCTAAACAAAACACAGCGTGATGGGTAGCTAAGTAGTTAATTAATGAAATTTCCTTTTAAATTACAAATTAACCAACATTTTTGTTCCATTTATCTCAAAAAATTAAATTGCACAGTACGACACGTTTGTAAGAATGTTACAAAGCTATTTTACTCTATCGGCTTTTTTCTGGGTTAAAAAAAAAAGTTCTCTCGAAAGTCGAGAAGATCGAGCTAATGCCGTTAACAGCTATAATTATCTTGTTGACTTGGGCAGTGTCAAAACATATCGTATATGACTAATCCTGAAAAACTTGTGTAAATGTGTAAGAACAGCTTTGCTATTTTTATATAAAATAGGACTTTCTATTGATTTTGAAAGTAAAAATTTTTCCCGGACATTTTTTACCGACTGCTTGCTCATCTCCATGTTATGAAGACCCCTCGATTCTTCAGTAAACATCGAGCGTCCTATGTTCCGCCTGAAGCTCCCTCATTCATACCACCTCATCGATGCAACAACGAAATAAAGACTCGTTACACGTACTAGTAACTTATAAAGCCAGATTTTTCTAATGTTTACAAGCCATCATAATTTTGTGTCAGCCTCATATACGTTGCTGTTTATTAAAATATAAAATTTGTACAGGAACAAGTTAAGAATAGCTTAGTGGATTTCTTGTAAGAAATGTTTGTCAGTAGTAGGAACAGAATGTTATGCCGCAAGATCTCTGTGATATAGAGTTTGATAATGCCAGTAACAGAGAGAACTGAGCAAAAATATGTGACTCCACCAAAACTTATTTTTACGATGAAATAAAATGTAAATTGTACATTAGTGAACCCTATTGTCGAGTCAGCAAAACCTGTCAGGCAACTAAATATTTTGTTTATTCAGCTCTAATGTGTTTGACTGGTTATATACAGGGACAGGAAAGTTTCTTGAATTCAGTTACCTGCTTGTCAGAATCAACTATCTTATATGCATACTCAAACCCCGACCATTTGTTCACTAGCTGCTACTCAATGGAACAGCAGACAATGCATGAATGGACGGGGCTTGAGTGTGCATAGTACAATGAATTCTAGTCTGCAGGTCGTTGGATTCGCGAAATTGTCCTGTCCCTAGTTACATACAAATGTACTTCAAGTATTGGTTACTGGTTGTGTCAAAGATTTTCAGAGTCTCAGTATCCATATTTCAAGAATACTACAACTAGACTGTGCTGTTTAAGCCGAACTCAGTGTTCGAATACATGTGATAGCAATAAATCCCTGTTATTCGGACCACAAATCGCTACTTTTATGCATATGAATTAAATAATTGCTTCATTGATGCACCCACCTTAATCCGCTATGCGCTGAGATCAGGTCCTTCACCGACTTCTGTATACTGTCATCTTCAATTTTTCTGTGCCAATAAAAACGTTTGTTTTCCCAACATTTACATCGCCGTGTGGAACCAAACCGGCGAGTGGCACACGCACTGGTTAGTCATTTTCCTACCAACAGCGACCATTTACCGCTTTCCTTTTCTAGGTCCATTCCGGTCCAGTGCTCTGTGAACCTTTCCTCCCACTTTATTTTCTAACTCAGTTCCAGGTCTGCTTCAATGTGATTCCTAATTAAATGCCTCCTAAATTCCAGCTCCAACGTAAAGGAAAAAATGCTTGCATGTGACCATTTGCTTTCGAGCAGCGAGCGTTCAAAAACCATAATTATTTTTGTAGGTTTACTTAACGTTCTCGCTTTGATGCTTGGAGGGTGTTCAGTGAACGGTTAACAAACGAAATGTACACCCATATAAAAAGACGCTACAAACAATCGTCATTATTTATCAGGAATGAGAGCCAGAAATTACATGGTCTGAAGTGTACGTCTAACCAATTTCATCCGCAAAGGTCGTCTTATTGAAATACACGAAAAAAACCGTTCAGTGTGTTAACGTAAGACACCCTTAACACACTTTCATTGTGCTTAGTTTTGCATAGTAGTTTCAACACGATACCAGCTTGTGCAAGTAAGTTATGTGGAACTACCTTGTAAAGCAAATATCTTACACCCGTTAAGAGGTTTTAACCTCGAATACTGGAGACAATAGTGTAACTACATCTTCCTTATAATCATCAGTTGTCTATGGTAAAAATGTACAGGGACAGTGTACACCAACTTCATATCACAGTGTCCAATGCAGTAAGACCGGTTTTGTTTACTGGCCTTCCAATGTAATCAAAAGTTAGGTTTACTTCTGTCTGTGTCACCCACAATTTACGTCGTTTTATTGTTTTTAGTTTGTTCGGTAGATGTGTTATGATATACGGTTAAGTCTGATAAGTCGCAGAAACAGATAAGATTGCGTGAACTTTATGAATTTTCTTCTGTCTAAGGTAGAAATATGATTTTCAGCTTCATAAATCTTGCGTGACATTAAACATGTTGAACAACAACTAATCATATTGTTTGCAATTCAACAACATTCTAGAGTAAAATTATACATATGGTTGCAAATTCAACTTTGTAGCTTCTTCTGGGTTTTACAAAGTTTTATAGTTGATTATAGTTGATTCCGCAGAATAGAGGGTTTTGTTGTTATAATTAGACGTGTGTTATTTGAACTGAGAGACGTTGTTTGGAAAATTAAAAAATATGTAATCATTAAATTGTACATTCCAGTTACGTTAACGTTTACACGCGGAGGAGCTTTCATTAATCCTCGGGCCACAGTAATCTAAATAATCCAGTTAATTTTCCTCTTAAATAGTCGCGATGTGTTATAAACTTGTCCCCGTTTATCGCGTCTACTGGCCGAAGTACGTTGGGGCGTGTTTTAATGTCTTCGAGGCTGCAGACATTCCTCCGTCGCCGTGTTTATTAACTTGCCCCAGATATTCGACGACCTTCAGCGCTGCAATTTACGAATGTACACTGGTCTCTTGCCGGAACATCACACACAGTGTCTGGAACATGGTAGAGAAAATACAGAAAATGTCAGATTAGAAAAGGCACTAGAGAAGATTAAGGCTCGGTTTCATTCGCCATATTTAATTTTATTAATTTTCTGTTTTTGGAATTATAATAAGAAAAAATTTTAAATATGTGATTATACCTCAAATTCTATTTACTTTTCGCCACAGTACAGACTTTGCTGTTTAGCTGTTAACATATAACTATGCCACAATGTGTGTGGCAAATTTTTTTTTATATTCATAATTTGCCCGACAAATTGCGACCTAACTAAACGTCACTAGCTCTATTGCCAATCTTGTATTGTAACTCAAGGTAAATAGAATTTGTGGTATAGTCGCCGATTTAACATTTCTCTTCTCAGACTTACACAAAAGCGAAAAATAATAAAATTCAAATTGGCGACTGAAACCGAGTCTTAAAGAGGAAATGGCGAAATTATCGGTAGCAAAGAAGTCAGTAAACGAGTAAGAGGAAGTTAGGAAACCTAGAGTATCGAGAGGAAAAAGGCGGGAATATAGATTCCTATAAACATAGGAACTGGGCTAGTGATCGAGAGGACGAATATAGATACAGGATGCGCAGGGAGTCTAGGTAAAATAAAAGTAACGAGCAACCAATATTCATCATTGCAAGGGAACATAGGCCTAGGCTTTGCATAATAATAACAGTGACATAAAATACAACTACATTGAAATAATGCAAACCGATACTACAGGAGTAATAGAACAGAGACGGGAGTCAGGTGTGGCGCGATGATAGGACTGAAAATCAGCACAGAAATTAATAATCCTAAAATAAGGGAAGATATTGAGGAGGCAAAAGTTATTTCTCAAAAAAAAAAAAAAACTAGAGTACGAGGGTGCAGAGCGCGTTACCCCTGTGGAAATAAAGAATAACGCGTACATTGTCACTAAGGAACAACAAGGTAACAATATGTTCTAATAGAAGTTTGTACGTTTCGTCAGTAACTTGTAAGAAATCCGGGGAAGAGACACCTTAAGTGGAGTAAGTAGGGTTTGTAGCAGTAAATTATAATTTGAGGCGTCAGTTCTCGAGCAACTCGCAATGTTTTAGAGCCTGCAGCACAATGAATCCTGCTACATAGGCATAATTCAGTTCCCACTTGTTGCTACCACCATGGCCACTGATTGGGATATAATATGTTGCCAACAACTAAGTGTCTTAGATCTATGTTCATTAAGTCACTCAGGTCGGTCAAAAGTCCCATACACTTCATAAAATGTAGAGGAGAAAAAGAGAAACCACGCTGTTTGTCACTATACGCACACGCGCGCAACCGATTTGTGAGAGAAATGAACTTGCAACTTATTTGATTTTTTGTAATTATATTAATTATAATTTCTGGGCGTAAGTGCATAGCGACTCTTAGATATACCGAATTTTATTTCTGGGATAACATGCCGATTTTATTTCGCCGATTGGTCACCCGCTTGTGAGAACAGTTTAGGTCAGGGAATTGTCGGTTCATTGATTTCTGTCGACTTGTATATTTGTTTACTTACTGTGAAGCAGGAAGTTAAAGAAGGTAACAAAAAATCCTCTCTAAAAGCGTGACAAAATTTTACTGAATGATACGTAACACAGTACAGTGATCTCCTGTTAAAGAGTTGTCGATGGTTTTGAAATCACATTCAAATAATAAAGGAGCACTTGCTGTTTGTAACTGAGTCAACGTAATGCTAGGCAAGAAACTATTTCCTGCAAACAGCTTCGGTACACCGGCACTAATCAGTGCTTTAGCCTAGAAATTTTACTGACTTGGATAGGAGTAATATGATAAAAAGAGAATTGGAAAACTATAAGCGTCAAGCAACATTGTATGGCTGTAGATGAGTATAGTATTAGGTAATTTTGATATCGTTGTAGTGAACGTCACTGAATAAAGAAGTGTAAGAGAAACCTCTGGCACAATGTGTTGTGGAAGAAGAGTGTAAAATGTTTGGCACTTAAATCTCTTGTGGGACTGCGGATAGGTGCATATATTTAAGGTGTGAGGATAGAAACTGATTCACAAGTGCAAGCACATACAGCTCGCGGAGGCGTGTTGAAGGGTACGTGGCCCGTTGATCAGCTTCACCGTGTAGCCCTAGGAAACAGTCTTCTTACATTACCGCCCTTGTCATCTGAGACAAGGGAGCATCTGGTGTGAGTAATTGCAAATACCGAGGGACCTGACACCCCGAATCGGGACTTGACTGCATATTCCACCGCCGCTGCAGATTACATGTCAGTTACACTCCACACCAGGTGCTTGTTGTGCAAAACTAGCAAAGTTGCAGACCGGCAGCTTCTTTGACTACTCTACAGCATAGCATTGTCACAGATAACTGTACTTTACGTAGCTAGAGGAAACTCCACGAAAAAAAGTGAAACTATTGTTCGCTTTCGTACTCTTTCAACTTGTAGCCTTTCTTCTGGTAGAAAGTAACTTCGTATCTCAGACGGCAAGACACCTTCTCACCTGTGATCCCATGATCTCTGGAAATAGTTTCTGTCTAACAAGGAGATGCATAGCCTTTGGTGATACTCAAGGGTGCCAACTTCGAGTATCGGTTTTGTGCCTTTGAGACATAGTGAACGAGGAACGGTGTGACATTGACGCGAGCACGTGAAAGGCGTTGAATTGGTGCGCTTTAACTATAGGGCTTTAATCAGTGACTTTTATTTTGTTGTTGGGAAATCTGTACTGAAGTCACTGCAGAGCCCCCAATACCACTGTGGAAAACCTTTCATAAAATACCCAAGACACAAGTAGCCTATTCAAGAAAGTTATGAAATTCTTACATAGGGAAACACATTTCCAGTATGTTTCTCTTGAGATCTCATAGAACTATAAACCAGAGAACGCATTACAAGAATACGCAAAAACACACAGTATATTACCATTAATTTTAATTTATTTAAATGTGAAAATTATCAAAAGAGAAAATACAGAAAAACTAGAATGATGAAGTTAATTATAAACGTAAAAGTAAGCTGACTAAATTCTAAATAAAAAATGTAAGAGTTGTGACTGATAGTTGCCGTGAAAACCCAATTTTTCTTCAAATGAAAAATTGACAATGGATACAGAATACTGAACCTCTTGCAATTATTTTTGACAAAATTTTAAAAATTGTATACATATAAGAGAGACATTAAGAACATCTAGAGTGTTAATTTGTTGAATGTTGTAAATTTAACAGTTTATTTAAATCAGGTCGTATCGTTATGTCAGCCATCTAAAGACTTAAAAACCGATGATACGGAAATTAATGGTACCATAATTTTTATTATAGTATGGTGTACTACGACTTTTACATCAATTTGCTTTACATTTTCAATTTTTGTCTACAATATAATAAATAACCAAATTTGTGGAAAAAGGCTAACGATATACTTATTTGAAAAGGGTAATAAACATATTATAAACAGTTATGGATGTTTCTAAGGCATCTGAAATGTTTTGAACATAATTATTAACATTCAGTATCCAGACTGATGCGATATACTTAAATTTTAAAATAAAGTTTTCGGCATTTATTATTACTTTGCAAATAAAAAGTAATAAATTGGACATAAATTTCTATTATAAGTGTGTAAACTGGCACGTACGTTATTTTTCTAACCAAATGTTTGCGATGAGGGACAAAACTACGGATTCCACTTTTTTTAAAATATGTATTATGAGAGTGTGTGTGTCTATATACATAAATACATACAGAATGTCCAGAAACAAACACATAATAAGCACACCACGCAAATACTGGGCTACATTGGAGACGAAAATGTTAGTGGCGAAATGTTGTGCGACATTTTACATGCACTATGTGGCAACACTGCAAGGAGAAAGTATCCTCTTGCGGTCCACTCCAAGTATTATTTTATGTATGTTACGTCAGTAAACGTAGAATCATGTTTGCACTGCTAGAGATTTCAGTCTGCACCCATAATATGCCGGTCAGAACAGTAGTATTAAGAGTAGTAAGATATCTGTGGAGCGCAAGAGGGGACTAACTAAAGTGCTACGTTGCCACATTGTGCACATAAAAAAATCTGTGTAAAACATTTTGCCACGAACATTTTCGTCTCCA
The DNA here is from genome assembly GCA_003012365.1 of Medauroidea extradentata. Lineage (NCBI taxonomy): Eukaryota > Metazoa > Arthropoda > Insecta > Phasmatodea > Phasmatidae > Medauroidea > Medauroidea extradentata. The sequence continues at coordinate 108,909 of PNEQ01052272.1, forward strand.
ATTTAACCCAGGAATCATGTGGTGTGCTTACTATACGTTTGTTTCTGGACAACCTGTAGGCTATATATAAATATATGTATATATATACACTTATGTAAATATTGAAACCATGTTGTCCTGCGGTGGCAGGTGACAGTGAATTCACTGGTGATGGGTGCCACTTAGCCACTTGCCCGGCTGAGTCGAGAGTATGGATCTCACGGCGTTTAGGGGTTACGTGGCTGTACCTCAGGACAGGAGCACGCCTCACACACTCGCACACACTTGCACTTGTCGAATGAAAGAAACTTACGTTTCAGGCATTTACTCGGTCACGTTTTCGTACAGCGATTAGGTTACAAACTCCCACGGCCGTTCTACACTCTCCTCAGCGCTCTTCAACAGGGACGTGACTGTAACGAGCACACTAATTAAAGTTTCTACCGAAAACATAAACTAACGTACGTCTAAAAGTTGCAAAGTTGAAGTAACCCACGAAAGAGTTACAGAGTAAACCAATTGTCTAAGCTGGCGGCTAAATGTTAAATATACACACTGATCAAAACAGCAAATAAGCACTGCTGATCGAGTGAACGCGTGTGTGAAGGAAGGAGAATTTATGAAGGTCCGGAATAAAATTAGGCTAGTAGCTAAGTGGGGGTGTTAGATAATTTTATTGTGTTGTCAGTTTTTGATCCATAATATTTTTTTTTTCAGATCGTATTATCAAAAATTTCACTTCGACAACGCATAGGAAATATTCATGGTAAACTGCTTGACATAAATTATAATGACAGATTTCATTAATTAATCATGCAGAATAATTGCAAGAGAATTATAGGTTAACTTTCAAGAATTCTCTTGCAATGAGCCTCACAAATTAATGAAAGATTCCAGTATTATTTACGTAAACCAGGTTACCAATGCTACCTATGCAACGTCGAAGAGAAAATTTTGATAGTAAAATTTGAATAAATGATACGGCTCAAAAATTGAAAATATAATAAAATCTTCTAACACTCCTCCTTAACCAAAAGTGGGTAGCTCCCCTCTCAATAACACTGTGGCCGCGCTGAACGCTGAAGAACAACTGGGGCGAGCGTTGTTCGCGCAGGCCGCACTACACTTTTTTTTTTTTTTTTTTTCTTTCCAGTTGTGACAGTATTTGGTGAGTCTGACACCAAAGCCGGCCGCTCAACCAACTGAGCCACGGGGGGTCGGCAATCAACTGAGCTACGGGGGGGTCGGCTCGCTCGCACGGGCAACGCTAGCATCGTGTAACGGCCAAATTAAAAAACTATGATTAAAACACCTTTTCCCTACTAATATTAGCGTATGTAGGCAACTTAAGCCTTATGCGGGAAGCACGTAAACAATAACGCTATCACTTAGAAATCACATATTCTATCACACACAAGCACTCGAGTAACCTTTAGTTCTAAGGATGGCCGCCCTGATGTTTAAATTACTGCGCCTACCCATCTCCCCTGGAAAACAACAGACACATAACAATAATGTCTATACTGCTAAAGCAAATATAGGGGGGGGGGCAGAGCCCCGCGTCCGGGTTCCCTTTTCTGACCTTCCGCACCTACGTAACCCCTCTCGGCGTGTTCGCGTGTCAGGATTTGGTTAGGGCCAGATAAAGTACGACGACAAAAAATATATATATTTATTTTCTTCATGATGAATCCCAGAAGGAGGAATGTGTAGCCAATTTTCTTTAGAAGTGAATTACTTCGAAGGATTTCTCATGAAGGCTACTTGTCTTTGAAAATTAATAAAGTAAAACGTGGCTTGATCTAGGGATTCTGTATGTTTGTACGTCGTATGAAGCTATGTATGCAATGCGTTGTGCCTAAAATATTATTTCTTCCGAACCAAATTTTAATTAGTATTTTACATTTCCGCAGAAATGAAGCGCAAATGAACGTGAACTTCTAAGAGGAACACGGAGTGGAGTAAAGATCAGGTTAGCAACTGACAGCGAGGTCTTCGTGTTGGTAATGATGATGTGAGGTGAACATGGAGCAGCGGCGGAATGAAAAAGTGGGGAAAACAGAAGTATCCCGAGAAAACCCACCAGCTAACAGCAACGTTTGCCACGTTTACCACATGCGAACATTAGGAGTGACTCCACCGGGAATATAACCCAGGCTGCCTTGGTGGGAAGCGAGTGGTTTTACTGAATAAAACATGTAAGTGCAGAGAACCTGTCGGTATTTATTTCTTTAATTAAAAAATAGCATAAATAAGGTTCTGTATACGAAAATTACCAGCACTACATCCAGGGAGCTGAACCATTTTCATTCTTTTAATTTTGTTCACACTCCAACAGACGGAGCCCTTGCTGCCGAAAAATTCCTCCCACCAGCCATTATTTTTTCATTCTCGCTCTCTCTCTCTTTCTCTCTCTCTCTCTCTCTCTCTCTCTCTCTCTCTCTAAGCAATCTTGATTTGAAAGTAATATTTTGTCATTGTCACAGTAGAATAATATACCTACAAAGAAATTACAGAACAAAATTATTAACATGTAGGTTTTTGTGTGTTTTAAAGAAAAAAGTCATTTCTCTTATTTCCTTTTTAATATTTATTGTGTATAATCCAAATTAGCTACGAATGAAACAAATTAAAGCCCATTCGCTGTTCAGGACAAATCTCTGAATATTGCTTGACATAAAAGCACGGAATATGTAAAACGTGTAAAACAAGTGACACTTGTGATTTATGATCAAGATGTAAATGTGCAAGCTATGCTACGACTGTTCCAGGACACGCACTGCACAAGCACATAGGCACAGAATACACGGTCATCACAAGCTGTTGAAGATACAGTTATTTGATTAGCGTCCGTGAGCAGAACCTGCCTCGGAAATTACAGGATGTTAACTTACAAACGAAGCGTTTATTACATGTTGTTTTGTCAGATCTGGTGTGGAGAAAAATTATATATACATATTATATACATTATATATATATATATATATATATATATATATATATATATATTTTTAGAGAGAGTTACTTTTTCACACCCTTTCTTCCTGAAAATAAAAATTAACGAAAATTACATACTTTTGCTAGTATTGGTTTTGCGTCTAACAGTTATCGGCAATCTTCGATTAACTATATAAGTATAACAATTATCTTTCTACGAACATGTCGCATTTACTTCATTTTCAACAGTTGTGATTGAATGGTAACCATATTCTGATTGGTACTTACAGAGCACAATAGAAAGTATAGGGTACACCCGAACGTTTTGTGGGTCTCGCCTGTTCTGTTTTTCTCTGTGTATATAGTGCGTTGTTGTCTACTTTGAGTAAGTGTCTTTTGTTACGTGTCAAATATAGTATTTTAATTCTTTATTTTTTGTTATTGGCGCTGCAGTATTGCAAGGCCTTTAACGGATGTTACTGATTTGTAGCCCATAAAGGAAAACGTGTCAATTATTTCCTTTGATTGGCTAGTTGTCTTATTTTAGCTGTGTTACAAATTAAAAAAAAATATTCGCGTAAAATATTTAAAATTTTGTTCAACTAATAAACCTTGTACGTATTCTTAATTTGTTTCGGGGGCCGCGGTGGCCGAATAGTCAGATAATTCGCCTCTCACCAAGGCGATCTGGGTTCGATTCCCGGTGGGGTCGGTCCCCGGATTTTCGCATGTGGGAATCGTGTCGGACGATGTCGCTGATCGGCGGGTTTTCTCGGGGATCTCCCGTTTTCCCCGGTAATTCCAGTACTGCTCTATACTCACCTCATGTCACCCTTCACCTGCGCTAAAACCTCGATGTTAAGTACTAACCAAAATCTCTAATTCACTCACTCTTAATTTATTTCGTATTTTGCAATTGTGTTAACAATCAAATAACTGTCTAAACGTTACATTGAACACAGGGAGAATGATGCAGGGGCCTTTGAAAGACGAACCCACTGAAAGCAAAGTATCATGAATAGTAAGATGACGTAATTTATTAAACTACAATTTCTCCAAGAGCCCACTGAGATAAACAACATTCTGTCTCTTATATAAATTAAGCCATTAACAATGTATTTTCTCATAGTTACCGCACTCGAACGTAACAATATCAACAGACACGTTGTCCATTTTTTATTTGAATACGAAACAGGAGCAGTTTGGGTTCAGATATATTTACATATATGTTTAATAAAGTATGTTAAATATAAATTTATATTAAGTACGCTTTTAAGACAGTGTAGTTAGTGCGGTACGTTGCAAAGATGTTCTGAACGGAGTATATCTCGCAACATTGTAACAGCTGTGAAAACACGATCGTCATTCCGTCACAGCTGGCGGCTGTTAGCTACGTCAGTTTACGCTGATAAACGGATCTGCAACATTTCTTAATTGGCTTCAATCGCCCTGGAGTGGAAAATTAAAAATTCTCTTGCTGGAAGGAAACTGTTACAACACTCTCAAAACTGACCGAGTTTTGTAACGCCAGTGACACTCTGCAGAAGCAATTATTTTCTAGGTTCAAGTCAAAAGTTTGTTTTGCATGTCTGCGTGAACAAGGCTATGATCAGACCAAAATAGCTAAATATGCTTAAATAACAAAACACTAGAACTAACCTTTCGTGAGGAAATAATATATCGTTTAAAAAAATATAGGTAGTTAAAAAAATAGTAACGGCTGGAATTTTGAGCACTGTGAGTCGACAGATTTTTAAAAGGTAACATTTTTAGTATTTTTGCTCTCTTTTGATGTAATCTACTTGAATTAAACGATTACTAAATTATAACATTTTAAACACTAATCAGCAAGGTTAATGATATACAATCGCTAAAGTAATCTGTAAGCTGCCAAATATATTAACTGAGAAGAGATGAAAATCAGTATGATATGCTTTACAACAAGAATGGCGATTCCCTGTAGTACTCGCATTGACTTTTTCCACAGTTCCCTTTAGCAGATAGAGTACGCAGTGAATTATAGTAACCACTAACCCTAGGGACGCAGCATTACAGTGATATCAGATTATCAATCTCGCTCTAAAAGAGACTGTGCCAATCTCTAGCGTTGCTGGACAACCAATAAACGTAATAAGAAACATGATGATGTAAATTTAATAAAGTAACAACCTCAAACTAGTTATGAGCAGATACGTATCGATTATGTACCAACCTTTTTGCTTTTTATGACGAGTAACGATATTTTAAAATACCAGCGACAGCTAATTCTCTAACGCATACATAGTTGGGACTTTCATCAGTGATTTTGTTGCCGAGCTGAAATACAAGTGCAACTAAAATATTGCTTTACGTACATACGAAGTTAGTAACTAATGATTTGTCACTGTCACAGATATTTCAAACGTGGCATCGACACACACACGCACGCACACGCATTATTTGTTATATTAACTCTATCTACTGGTTAGATTTTAGGCAAATAAAAATATCCCACAAGTTTCTTCACAAATGTTGGCTCAAAATCGTTTAAGCATGTTTAAAGGCAACTTTGAAAAAAAAAAAATTATGTAATTACGTGGATAGTTCTTGGTTCATCAGCACTTGTGGCAAAGAACTGAATAAATAAATTTATTGTTTAGCGTCCCACACAAAAATTTAATTTTAAAATTGGACGTCACTATTTCACTCATAATGGAATAAACGTTCGCTTTCTTCCTAATATTAATTCGCCACGTCTGAGCAGCTGAACATGCGCGGAAGCGGGAGAGTCGGGTGAGAAAGGAGTGTGCGGGCACACCGATGTCGATGTGCTGCTCGTGGCAAAAACATTGGACGCAGTACTCAGATCATAGTGTGTGCTGCCCGGGAGCTCTGTTGCAACTAATATTTCCTTAATAGTGAGTATACAGCTCTGTCGTTGAGAACTGCCAAGACGTGGTGCACTTGTATAATGTTAAAATGTTTTTGGTACCACTGTGAGATGCACGTACCAACTGGAAACGCAAATAATACCCGTATGATACTGGGCATGCACATAAATAATAGCTCACTAAAAATTACTTTCTGTGTCTGTTTTGTTTTTTTCTGTAATAATTTTTACGAAATATGCCACGTAGAGAAATCAAAATAATAAATAACGCACTAGTATGGACGCCCGTTTTTCGCGAAAATTTATTTTACGTGAGCTAGTTATTAGCTATTTACTTGTACAGCCGCCGTTACCTATGTTTACTGGCCATCTGGCTTTGTAAAAGTCTCTATTTATTCTTAAACTCACCCATGGTAGGACCTGTGTTCGATCTGCGTCTTTGACCATTCTGATTTCGGTATCCATGTTTTCCATAAATCACTCCAAGCGAACGTCAGGATGGTTACTAGCTAAAGGCTATCACCGTTTCCTCAGCTTTCCTGTTTATCCTTTAGTGTAAACCTACCCTACTTCGTGGTACTGAGACTTCGAACTTCAGAAACAGAAATATGTTAAATATTTTAATTGTGATCTTATAACAATACATTGGTCGCTTATTGGCGAAACTACACATGTCTCCTGTCTGTTAGTGAACTAGTGAACTCTGTGTACAGAATCTTCCCAATTATGTAAAGCCTGCAACGTGGTTTATCACGATATAAAGGTGTATCACGATACGTGGTTAGTTTACCCTACGCAGAATCCGTCTCTAATGCCATCACCGTTAAGAAGACATTAAGTCCATTTATCCTGCCTAATTCGTGTGCATAATGTATAATAAAGTTTCTAAGAAACGAAATGTTTATGATTCGCACGTACAGGATGTTACAAAAAGGTACGGCCAAACTTTCAGGAAACATTACACACACACACACACACACACAAAGAAAGAAAATATGTGATACGGACATATGTCCGGAAATGCTTAGTTACCGTATATCTCGTTAAATGTCAACACAAGCAATGCAGTCCATATTACATGCCGTCAAGTGGCCCACCTGGCGGTGAACCTAGGAAGTAAACTACATTGGAAAGAACCAATACTTCTGGTATTTGGGGCATTTTCTGTGTGAAGTGTTACTTACGATGATATTTAACGAGATGTAAGGAATTGATCTCTACCATGGTAACTAAGCGTTTCCGGCCATATGTCCATATCACAGATTTTCTTCCTTTAGGTGTGGGGAATATTTCCTGAAAGTTTGGCCGTACCTTTTTGTAACAACCTGTTTATCTCCAAGACGCGTAACACAGGATTTATGTAATAAAACAAATACTTATTAATAAATGTATGGTGCGCGTGGTTACAAAAATCTGCTTAGTTTCTTTCTGTAAATACATTATGTCAATTTCGGGTCTGCAAGGTTTTTGACGATACCTAGCCAGCGAGTTGTAATGCTTCCACGCTGTTACAATTTCAGTGGCGTTTTGTTGTTATGTTTGCGACTGCTGTAACCCCCATTTATCTGGTACGATTTTGTGTGTCTTTTTTACTGTATTTATTGACTACATGTGAGTTTGTTTGCGATGAGCTGTTTACTGTCTCCGGAATTATTGTTTGGCCAGAGGCTGCGTCAGAAGCGGATAAAGACGTTCGGTTCGTCAGGTAAAAAAATAAAAGAGAGAGCTAAGATTTATTTCCCCACTTCACAGGCGTGAGTCTTGTTTTTCCATTTATGACATGGAAGGGAATCTTTGACTCATAGTTTTTGGTAACCGTAGTCAATTATCTGATTACGTCTTCGTACGGAACAATTATAATATAATTTCAGTAGGTTTAAAAACGTTCACAGGAAAGTTCATGCTAGTTAATTTTTTTTTATAGAGGGGCGAGGAGGAGGTCATGGTCCCTACGACCCCGACTCTAAGTTCACCTTTATTCAAAGACGTAGTAGAAATGCTGTCATGGGCATTACTTGGTTATTTAGGCGAGCAGCGCTCTCGAGAGACTAGTAGTAGGCGAATGAGGAGAAATTGCGTAAAGTAGGCTATCAACTGTATCTGTAAACTTCATATCTTTATTGCAACTGAATGTCCTTCCTTCCTTCCTTCCTTCCTTTCACCACAAACAGTACGCCGTCAACGTCAACGACTATGAGCTGCAATCATGTACAACTTAGTTTTTGGCAAAAACTATTACATTTGTTCGGGATAAAGTGAGCTCTGCAGAAACCCCGGATACCTACTTGTGTCCTTTCACACTGCTGCCACTGTTAAGCGTAAACAAATTACCTTAAGATTCCACTGTGCCCCTGATGTACAAATTCTTGGTTTTTAAGACGTAATATTTTTTTGTAAAGTAAAAATAAAAAATATGTTCAGGTAAAACCAATTATATGTATATGTTCTTTAACGTTTTTTTTTTTTTTCGCTAAATTTGCAGTACTCGTTAAATGAAATTCGAAAACAATGAGAGGAAAAAATTAAGATATAAAATTTTCTCTCACTTTTACAAATTGAATTAATCGCATAAAGTAAATTTAGTGCAAATATTTAAAAAAAACATTAAATTGGTTCTATCTTAATACAGTTTTTTTTTACTTTACAACAAATATTACGACTTTAAAACCAAGAATTTTTACAACAGGGGCATAGTGGAATCTTAAGCAACAAAATGCATAGATTGTACTGCACTCAAAAGTGAATGTCTGATGTCACAAAGGAATGTATGTTTCAATTATATTTCTAGACAAGCAAGTCTTGAAAAGTGGTAACTTCATAGTTTACCTCGTACACGGATATTGATGGCCCAGTTTAAAAAAAAAAAAAAAAAAAAAAAAAAAAAAAAAAATTTTTATTTATCAAAACAAAAAAAAAAAAAAAAAAAAAAAAAAAAAAAAAAAAAAAAAAAACATTTTTGAGTTTGGCTCACCAACGCATAGATAGAAGTGCACTCTACCCAGTTAAAAATAAAAACAACACGTAGTAAATTCCTTTGCTTTAATAACGTGGCACTTTATTCTTATTGCCAGTAAAGAGCTAGAAATTACATTTCTTTTAAATTAAAGTGTGATCATTTCAGCAAAGGCAGACTGGGTATATTTTAAACACCTTAAACAGTTGCCTCCGTACTTTTTCTTCAAATTAACACCAATCAAATATGTCAGTCAACAGATTTTTCGGCGAATCGGAAATATTTCTATATTAATTTTACTCAAAACCGGAAATTTTTAGTTGTTTGCCTTTTGAACTGGGCCATCGATGTATTAGCACCGTTTGACTGAGCCATCTGCTCCGCTTGAGGTTAAGTTTTATCTGTTCTCGTTGTGTTGTCTTCAAGTTAGTATCTGTGTTATAGTAAAATGATTGCTTTTCGGTGAAATATTCGATAAAATGAAAATATAAGTTGCAAGGAGGCTCTTATTGCGCAAATAGGAAAGATGTCATTTGTGGTGTGCTGTTCAGCCACTGCAAAATGTAGCTGAAGATTAAAAAAAAACTTGCAGATGCTTGACGTGTTGTTATGGGAACTTATATCTTGGTACTGCATTAGCAAAGTCATTAAACGCTTCACTGCTCGTCTCTTAAAGGGGAGCGGATACTCTATTGCGACTCGTCAGTGATAAAAGTTCAGCTTCGTGTAATGTCATTGGTGGCACGTAGAGGAAGATTTTCTCAAACATTTTCAGCTATACATGTATATATTTGCTCGTATTTAAACATCGTCGTGAGGACCACGTGATTGGCCGAAAGTGTATTCATGACCCCGGTACATAGGGTAACAACAATAACAATTTAATTGTCGTCGAAACTTTAATTTTAAAACATGGAAAAAGCGATTACAAATAATCGTATGGACTAGATAAAAGAACTACACAACTTGTAGAGTTAAGATTGCAAAAAAAAAAAAAATTCAAAAACAATATTTCCCCCTACTTTTCATTGTGAGATTAAAACGCTGAAAAACCAAATATCCTAACTATATCTGTATCAACAGTTTGTTAAAATCAGCATTTTCCAGTAGCAGCACTGCCGGAATTTCTAAGCATAATATTGAATATTGGAAAAATATCTCCGTGCACTTATGAATATTCCGAAAGGTTTTTTTTAAATGTAATATTGTTGCGGCGCGCAACGTCTTAACAGAGGCCGCGCGACAATGCGTGTTTCACAGGTTGCATAGGCTGTAGACTCCGTCATTAAACAATGCGTCATTCATATACTTCTGTGAAAATCATTGCACACACATATGCGTGGTTACACTGCACTGCCACAACTTTGAACATATTTCAGTGAAGTGAAAGTGTTTTGCGGCCCTTTAAAACCGAGATCTAGAAGATATTATGAGGGTGAAGTGAGATGAAGGGACAACACAGCTTCCATGTCCGAGTCGGGATTCGAACCCAGAACCTCTCGCACCGTAGACCGGCCTCTAACCGACTACACCACGGAGGCCGGCTTGAACATATATTTAAATGATACAAAATAATTTATTTTTTGGACTACAAGTGAAAAGGGTTCCTGTATTTCAACTGAGCCAAAGTAAATGTAGCTGCAGTTCAGGCACTGCATTTCCGAACCGGTTTATATATCAGTATAAAGACTATTATAAGGTGTAAAAGTCAATAGTAAAAGAAACATTTTAAAAACAAGCTTTTATTTCAATTAGATTTTAAATATTTGTTACAATGGGAGTTTACATTTAGAATTTACTGGTTTGTGGACATACGTCATTGCTCATATTTCAAACTTGTATTGAAAGACAAAGTGGCAAAGAACAAAAAAAATCGCAAAATATATCACAGTAACCAGAAGAAAAACTATCCCAGAGGAATTCCGTCAGTTTTTTTTAATCAGCAAGAATTCTGAAGATAGAATTCTTACTGATTAAAAAAAAAAAAAAAACTGACGGAATACCTCTGGGATGGTTTTTATTCTGTTTTCTGTGATTTTTTGTGCGTTTATTTGTACTTTGCCACTTTGTCTTTCAATACAAGTTTGGTCAACAAAATATGAGCACTGGTGTATATCCACGAACCAGTAAATTCTAATTTAATTTCAATGCTCTAAAAAGAAGACAAACTATAAATTAAATAAAATCCATCAATTTATCACATTACACAATTTAGGCTACATGATATGAAAGCTTGTCGCGAGGTTTAGCTATTTTATAAAAAAACACATAATTTTTTTCTTCGAATTACTTATGTTAAGATCAAGTTACATGTTGCATTCTTGTTTATCTACACGGCCTCGCCTTAACTTGGGTATTTGGAGGTGTGCGACACTTATTTCAGCTTGAAGCTTACTTATGTATAACGAAACACAGTTCCAGGTTTTATTTGGAATTTTTTTTTCATCATCGCTACAATTTTCGCTGGGTGTAGGTTCATATTAGTTGAGACACGACTGCATTAAGTCTTGCCGTTAAGCCGGGCAGTAGTACACCTCCTTGAAGAGCTGAACGCAGACGTAATTTTATTCGTATTATTCTCAGCAAACCCTTTCATTTGATACCCATATCATGGGAGTGGATATAAAATAACTAGTCCGCCATCTTTGGCGATCCTCCATATTGGATTTAGAATGATCTCACTAAGCTAACCATGCATTGTTATCCAAATTAAACGTGTATGCAAAATTTCAGCTGAATCTGTTGAGGATAGCTGCTTAAAAATTCAGTTGCAATATTTAACCCGAACAAACACACAAACATTGCAAGTTAAATAAAAGCTTGTAAAGTAGGCCCTAGGTATGTATACGAAAACGCATACACATGGTTAAACATCTAAATTTAAAAGGATAAAACATATCAAAATTTAAATTTTAATTGTACATTATAACAGTCTACATCGTGCTTTGATTTCGGCAACAGTACACGTCCAACAAAGCCAAATGAATATAAAAAAGTAATGTTATATCTTAACTTTTTTAATAGTTTTACATTAACTTTAATTTTGAAGTTTTTATGTGTTTTTATGTATTATTTTAGCGTGATTTCTCATAATTGTTCAGGCTTATGTTTGTACAAATGATGTGATACTTTCATTCAACGAGTATAATAATTTTACTTCTAATAAATTTAATTGAATGTTTCCATGTTAAATTAATTCTGTGTGTGAAACTTGAGGTAGTAGTTGTCTATTCGGAATTTCACAGAAAGGATAGAGTTTAAGAAACCGAAATCGCTGAGTGCAGTTAAGTTTCTTTAAGCTGTCGCCGGCGTGGAAGTATATTTCGCTGGACTGTGACCGATGGTTTCTCGGCACACACCGCAGATGTTTCCGTTATAAATGCAGGCGAACTTTGCAAAGTGATTTCAAGTGATATCACTTTGTATCTATCAGTGTCATGTAATGGATTTTTAAAATACCACTTCTCTCTTATGCTCTTGCTTTATTAGTATCTTTGTTACTAGGAACCCAGATACGTTTCTACTTCACACTTTCTTTCCTTATTGTCAGAGAAAGAAAAAAATTAATGAGTTTAAAGACCTGCACGTTAGAATCCACTCTCCTGTGCAAACTGATAAATTAAAAAAAAAAATTCGTTTTACATATAAGTTAAGGGATAGCTGTAGCCAGGGGCAGGCACGTCATGCTGTAACAGGTAAGTGGTTGACAAATATATGAGTGGTTTAATCTAATAACTGGGACTTAACTGTACATTACTGATAGTTACAAATTATTACGTGTTGAAATTGGTATACGTCGTTTGCCCAGGGCAAACGCCTTTAGGGCAAACGACTTTAGGGTAAACAGCTTTAGGGCAAACGATTTTAAGGAAAAAGCCTTTAGAGCAAATGACGTTAGGGTAAAAGCCTGTAGACTTGGTTTCAAGTGATTTTCTAAATAAGACAAACTTTTAGAGCAAACGACTTTAGAGCAAACGACGCGCTCCCGGTGAAATGGTTAAGTTAGTCTGGAATGAAGCGGCTAATTAAACATTTATTTTAAGTTGGTATGTTCGGATGACCCTTTGTTCACCTTAGACATCGCCGTTCGCATGATGCCGGAGTTTGATGATAGTTTACTCGGCTAACGACGGACGGCACGTCGTGGGTCTCGAACCACGCCCGTTCATTTCGGCGCTGCTCCATACTCGCATTATGTCACCTCTCACTAGCGCCAAAGTCCTAGATGTTAAATGCTGAACTAAATAATTTTCAATCAATTAGCGGAGGTGTAGAGAATCGCTGATGTTCTTGTTAACATTATACAACAACTGACGAGACATATTTGCACTGGCCCCACCGACAACTGCTGCTAGCCTCGTCTTCCAGGCAAGGCTCTTACTACACAACAATACTCAAGTCCCGATCATTTGTCCATTAGCTGGAACAGCAGACAATGAACGAATATGCGGGGCTCGAGCATATATAGTACAATTGATTCTATCATGCAGGTCATTGAACGCCCGGATTTTTTCTTTCCATACTTATTATTAACCATTTTAGTGCCAAGAGCTGAAATATCGGCATTCATTGCCAGTGCGAAAAATCTCAGGGTTCGATATGTTATCCTTGTATTTTTTAAAATATAATTTACAAGTTTTTAGGAAGGAAATTTTTCTAGAAAAAAAATTTACAATTGCAATGGATTCAGATAACCTTTAATTGCCAGCTGACTTTTTCCAACTTGATCACTTTCATTGGTATAGTTGTATTTCAATTTTTAATAATAATTAACTGCACATTTTGGAAAGATATGATGGCATTTTTCTCATGTGTATCTCGAAGGAAGCTGGCACTAAAAGGGTTAATAAATAAATAAGTTCAGCAGCCAAGTCGTCAAACCATGTAAACTACTTTCCATTTCTTTTTGCCAGTGTTTTTATGCCAAATGTTCCCAGTTTACGGCGAATATTATGTTCTTGCTCTTGAATCATACCATATTATGTTTCATCACTTGTACACTTCCTTGCCAAATGCGTCTGGGCCATTAGCTGCTACAGCCACCAGTAACATTAAAATGATGATAATTTCTGAAAGGGTTTTTAAACAGAAGTTGTGCGTGACAGTGAGAATTGTATTTATGCTACTACCGTCACTGTAGTTTTTCATCTAATTAAATATTGTGGAATTTATTTGGTATTGCAAGCTATCGTGGAACAAACTGTACTTAAAAAAAAGTTTTAAGGATAATGTTCAGCTGTATATTTATTTATTTGGAATTCACGATATATGTATTAAATGTTGTTCTTACGTTCAGAAAAAATACATTTTTTGTTAAAATTTCGTTAAATTCTTCAGTCAAATGGGGTTTCATAGGACAATAAAATACCTTGAGACACATTTTCTGAAATTTTTAATTCAGATACGGTAGCCATAAGAATAAGAAGAAACACACGAAAAACTATTTACGAAATTGTCCTACTTAAATAGTCGGTATGATTTATTCACTCAGGGTTCCATATACGAAATACAAATCCGCTGGTGCTTATTCTGTAATACGTAAATTGTATTTCCACGATTTCTTGAAACTTTTCTGAAGCTCTGCGAAAGTTCTGCTTACTATAAAGTGCCAACTACTCAGCCTTCCTTCGCTGAAAGTATTTTCATTTCTTTTTCTCCTTCAGCTTGTCTGCCTGCTCCAACATCGTATGGCACATGGGTAGAGACATGAACTTTTCGCGAAAAGAATTTTGCCCCACTTTGTTCCAGTGCCTTATGTGCACGTCTGCAGTTCTGCTTCATAGATATTAGCAGCGTGCCTTTGAACTGTGACGTTTCTCATTTGACTGTACCAATCACAATAAGGTTACTTAACACCACACGTCTGTGATTTGCGTGTAAAACCCCACGACACACGAATGTCAAAACATCCAATCTCTGACCGTGAAGCAAGTCTGCTGACGTGCACACAAGTCACTGACACACATGGGCAGTTATTGATGTCTGGATTACAAAAACTCACTGAGGACGCGTGTCTAGTCTGAAGGCCGGTCTGGAGCTCGGAAAATGCCGCTGCAATGGCAAACCGCGTCGCGCCCAAAGCCCCTTTCACGCGTATGCAGATAACGCCGAGCAGGGAACTGAACAACCAATCAGAACGCACCCTAGTTTTCCACACGAATTCACGCCGAATATCCGCATGAAGATAAAGCGGGCTTCGAAGCTGGATGGCAGTGGTTACATGGCTTCTCGACGTCTGTTACACGTTACACGCAACGTAAATCACAGAAGAAACGCAGATAAATTATTTTTTAATGAAATGCAATCAAACAATTCTTTTGCCCGCGCAATGTCCTAAAACTGTACTACGAGAAATAATATTCAGTAGGGCCAACTGTACACTTTTATACATAGCATAGCAAACATAGATCGTTAAGTCAGTCAATTATACTTGTTGAAGAGTTATTGTTGATGCAACAAAATTTATAAGGTAACAAGTCCGAACATTTTCGTTTAATTCCAAGTTTTGTTTACGAAAATATGGTTTTATGTTCAAGCTTATGAGAGCTAAATCTTCTATTCACTACACAGTTTTTCATTCCTGTGCTAGCAGTGCTAGTAAAATATCAGTAACGGAACTTTGTTAAAGTTTTCTTTGTTATACATGTTCGTATCCATCTCTTGAAAACAATACGAGTTAGGCAAAGTATTGTTTAAAGACGTACTATGCATTTTCCTTTGAAAAATTCAACTCTGTGTCAAATGTATAATAATCAAAGTATCATGCCAGAACTATGATAATCATTATTTGTAAACATGTTTCTTTGAAACCTCCGACATAAAAACAAATGTAGGGTACACGAAAATTCAACGCCTTGTGACGTTATTTGCATTGACGGTAAATTTAACTTGTTTTAAAAGTCACAGAAATATGTATTTAACACTAAAAATTTAATTTTATGCTAAAGGATGAGTTTTATGAGTAGTTGTTATATTTTACCGTAATTTTACAAGCCCCGACGTAAATTGATTAAAATGACTACATAACGATTCTATGCCGAGAACGAGTCAAAAACTAATATAAAATGGTTTTATTCATTATTATAATTAAAGTTAATGTAATCCTTTTTAATTGCTGATTGTTATTTAATAACTATCTGAGTAATAATTTTACTATAATTTTGTTTAGCCATAAGAATTAACCAATTTTCGCTACTTTAATAAAATTAAGGAATGGAGAGTAGGACTTTGTCCCTATTTTCATGTATGCTACAGGGACTTTTTGGTGGCTTCTTTGAAAGAATGACGACATAATATTTTACGCCCTGTTTAAATCGTTTTAATTTGGGCCAATCCTACAGCAAGGATATGTGTTAGTACCACCAAAAAGAAGTACAGATTATAGGTTCACCGACCATGTTGAGCGGTAGGACCTAGCAACAAATATTTTATTAGTGAACTTCTAGAACTAAGAGGACACCGTGGTAAGCCATTTTGGCCAGATAAGTCAAATACTTTACCTTGTCACCCGAATTTCAGTACGTTACTGCAAATTGTTATGTCTAAAACTATTTTCAACTGAGTGTGAGTATTTTCGGGATGATTAAGTTCAAATTTATAAGAAGTTAAATTATTTACTTTCCCTAGTTTAGGAGATTTACGCAGGTTAATCACAAACCTGTAACCAGAGGCCCTGGGAGAATCAGTCTATGTAAATGAGCAGCCGAGGAAATATTTGAGACCTTTTTTGAGGCTGTTATTTGAACCCTGAGAGTATTTTTCAAGTATTTTGAGTGTTAATTATTTGCAACTGATTTATTTAACTTTGGATCACGAACTTCAGAAACTGATTTTAAATGCTATGTTTTAATTTTGGATTTCAGTCAGTTTCCTCGCACATTTGCAAACCTTTACTAAGAGTCAATTACATTGTGTTTAAGGTTATAATTATGTTTCATTTGTTTTGTGTGTGCTATGTTAATCTGGATAACTAGGTGTCACACCTACATCTTACACCACCTTGAATCTACAACATACTAATACCACACATTGAAATAACATCATATAAAATATTTATATTTTAGTCGCAGAGTATATAGTGATATTTTTTTTTTATAAAATTTCGCAGCCTAAATTCCAGACGTGTATTTTTTATCGGTTATATTACAAAAACCCTGTACACTTGTATAATGAAAATTATTTTCGTATAGTTTAATTATATTCAAATCGTGATTTAAAAAGCTCGGATCAAGCGTGGTGGCACAACGGTAACACGCTGGACTGACGTTAAGTAGGACTTGGGTTTGATTCCCGGCTACACCCATGGTTTACCGAAATCGCTTCAGTCGTCCGTGAATGCTTCATCTCGTAGGTTCTGCCATTATGTGCAGATGTATGTAACCGTCTCTAAAGACTTCGCTGTCGATGATACGTTAATACCCTGTACCTTACAACGGCCAGAGAAGGTACAGGATGCCGTGTTTAGTGTGTGCGCCTGCGTCCTATGCAATCTATACTACGCGTGTGTACTGTTCTCCAGGTTTTATACACCACAACTTTGAACAAAATTAAATTGACTATGATACTTATCCGAAAGTAAATGTATGTAACTGTTTTTGTTTTACAGTTGGTCGAAAGATACTATGCTAGCCTAGGAGTATGGCCACGTAGTTTTCGAGCATTTTGTTTATTTAACACTAATATCGCTGCACCTTTATAAGATTGGCCAGGGCACGAAAATTGAGAGTGTACGAACAACAAAAACGCAATGAATGCATTTAAATCATGGAACAGTCTGTTTGGGAAAAACCGGAGCTAAAATTTTGCACACGTTACTTTTTAAGATTTAAATTGGCCTTAATTGAAGGGTTCAGGAATATACGGGCACTGACTGTGATATACTAAAAACTAGTTATAGGTGTCACCAACTGTACTTTGGTCTATAGAATATTATTCACTGACTTGTTTTTCAGTCAGAGTACTTAAAGTCAAAGAAAGCGTAATATTTTTATTTGTAGACCTGTTACGAACAATGCAGAGGTGCAGCAAAGTGTTTTTTTTAAATTTCAAATAGTAATGCCATTGTGGCATTTCATTAATAATAACTTTCTTTAATGGAATTAACTTATTATTGTAAAACATTTGTGAAGTAAATACACGTGTAACCTACTTCTTCACTTTTTTCTCCCCTGAGAATCAGTAACAATGCAGTTAGTTCTCTTATAATCTTGCATCACAAATATGCACTTTTTCTTAAGATGTCCAAAAATACTTGCAAAAAAAAGTATTTCCAACAGAAACGTGCTTAGTAATGATTTTTGTTGTTGTTTCCCAGACACTCTCAAATTCATTTAAAAAGCCACTGAGTCACTAAAAGGAAGAATGTATGCTAATAATAACGACAAGGCACAAGTCATGCATTGCTCACAGTGACGCTATTAATCAACTAGAAGCGTGTACGTAGTTTGTCCTTGGCGAGGGGCAGCAGGCAGCACTGACTGACGGCCATAATTAAGCCACAACCTGCAGGCAAGCTGAAACTTTCGCTTCCATACATCTGGCACAGCATGTCTGAATCGAGCGGTCTGCAATCACAACTTTTCGCTCGCCGGATCTGTGGGAGAAGGTGGGATAGTTGTGTGTGGAAGTAAGAGAGTGTGAGGGGGGGGGGGGGTGATTGCGGTTGTGCAGTCACGCCTGAACGTAGAAGGCGAACAAGCAGTTAAGCTCGGGCCTTTACGCATGGAGTAGGGAGTTCATGGAAGTCCAGAGTTTGCAAGCACCCGTCTCTGACAGGTCGCTCCTAGTTACGAGAGACCGCTTCAAAACGAAGAAAATAATAAATTGGATATTACAAAAAAAAAAAAAAATCAACGAAACGTGGATACATAGTCGAAGCTAAACATATTAATTAAAATGTTATCTACAGCAGTCGTCTGACTTATGACCAAACATTTTCCAAAGTGACGAATTTCTGACAAACTATAAATGGGTACCAAAATTGCATTAATTATTCTGCAGCTCGATAGCAGATTACACCAAACGAATGCGCTACCTTGGCAAAATGTTTTTTTTTTTTCGAAGTTACTTTCTGGATCTTTATGGTTTTCTAATAATAGCCTTTATGTCGTTTATTTATTTATCACACCCTCTTAAAATAACTCTCCGAAGCTCTCAGTTCGCTCAGTGATTATTTAGTAACATGATAAAAAATGAGATACACGGTTCGCTACTCTACCCTGGCTGCCGGGAATTGTTTGGCTGGAGATAGATTATCTTGGTAAACACTGTCGTGGTGTGAGAAATTCCTTGAGGCATCCCTATTACCTTCTCTAATTCTACGATTGTTTCCTCCTTATATCACTTCAATCATCTAAATAGGCCAGCTGTAACCGTAAGAGTCAACCTCGTATCAATCCGTGTAGACTTAATTTGAAGGGGAGTGCAACATGTTTATGTATGTCTTGCCTGTTATGATAGGAATGTAAAGTTAATCTGCCGTAATTACTGCACTGTCTGTGATTGGTTACACAACGTAAACTCGGTATTATATGTTTTATGTTCCGGAGCAGCCATATGGAAATAGAGGTAGACAACAACATCATAGTAATTTCTGGGTTTCTGTCATCGTTCTGATTAGAATACTGTAATCAGAATGTCGCAGAAACTATGAAGGAGAGAGTACAGAAATACAACGCAGCCCTTAAACAATCTGTAATGTTACATATATTTCGAGAAATGGCTACATACACATCACGATACGTTTCTTGTAATCATTGGAAGAAGTTCAGTATTTTCACGGACAGCAGAAAACCAAACAGCATAAATTGCTTCTACAGAGCATATCACGCTTTGATTGCAGTACAGAATTATATGAACTTTCACTATCTTTTTTCAACGCACGATAACTGCTATAAACCCTGTTCTTGTTCCGGTGCGCGCTATTGCCAAAAATTCACTAATTTCATATTGTAACTTTGGTCTCAAAATTTCCTCGTATTGTACAGCACCGAAACTAGTAATGTTAAGTTCAAATATTAAAAATCGGTACTATAAATGAAATACATTAATTTTAGTAGTTACTTGTAATACTTTTATTCATGTCATTGTATATATATTAAAACTTGCCTGCACGGTATC
>PNEQ01052272.1:128864-212171 GCA_003012365.1 Medauroidea extradentata
TTTTTTTTTTTTTTTTTTTTTTTTTTTTTATTTTTTTTTTTTTTTTTTTTTTTTTTTTTCTTTTTTTTTTTTTTTTTTTTTTTTTTTTTTTTTTTTTTTTTTTTTTTTTTTTTTTTTTTTAATTTTAGCTTGTAATGTGTAAATTAAAACATTTTTTACTCAATATAATAACGCAGTTCAAATGGCTTGTACACATTCATGTATTAATTATCAGCTAATAGATAGTGGCGCCACTCGGTGACCACTCGTACAGAGCACTGGAAAAGGCTACTTCTCCGGAGATGTGGCCTTTTAACAGACTGCGATCTGGCTACTGAATATTTGAGTGGTATACATGTGAGGTAGAAATGGCCTTTTCACAGAGGATGTGTTTCAACGTCACATTACTCTGTCCACTCTAAGGTTGCAGCAGAATGATTTACGAAATAAATCAAAGAAATTGAATTATTCCTTGATTACTCGCATTGCGACTATGCCATAGCATAGTTATCTTGTATTTTCCAATATTTCAAATGAAATTTACGCTGTGAAAAAATGTTACTGACATTCACTTGAATGAACTAGCTGCAACCTTAGAACGGATAGAGTATAGATTGCATTCATGAAATAAAGTGATTTTGTGGAGAAAAAAAAAGTAGCGGAGATGTGGCCTTTCACAGCATACTGATTCAAATATATTTCTCTCATTTTGAATCTGATAATTATCATCCTGCAAGAGACTCAATCCAACACCGAGTTGTCTTCAGGTTTGGTGTCCAATAATAGTATATCTCGACTTCTCTATAGCAAAGCTGGACTTCATCATCCAGTTGATATATTGGCTTGCAGGCAATGGACTCCATGATCTGAATGGAATTGCGGTAATCGGCTGTGCTCATTTTAATATGAGACAGTTACCATTAAATTATGTGCAGTGTCAAACTTAACGATTTCTGATTATTACCCAGTTCTGACGAGAGCATTTACATTTGTATTGGCTCACCAAATTTTGTTTTAGAATTGTTGATGATGTGCTTGTGGTATTCTGCGAAGCTAAGTAGCATAATTAGTGTGCACACACTTCCAACATGCCGCCTGCATTAAATGGGAACTTTGTAGTCACATTCGATTCCCCAACCTACCGTTTTATCGGCAGAGAGTATTTTATTCGATATAAGCGAAAGGTAATTTCATTGTCGTGATTACGCCAACATTTCTTGTTTGGCGTATTTCCACACCACTGAACAAATAAGTGATGCAATCAGTCAGGTGAAGAATATCATTGCTTAATACTTTCGTCAATGCTGGAATATTTCCATCTGCTTACGTCAATGTCTCCCTTATTCGCAGAAAGGATTGACGTGGAAAAGTACATATGTGTTTGTGCTGCACGGTGATTTAACTTCTGGTGGTAGAGCATATAGCCCAGGCCAGTGTGAATGGCGCTCCATTTTCATAATGACGTCTTCGAAACCTACTACCTCGTCAATAACGTTCCATATTGAAAAACTTGTAAGTCAGAAATGCAAAGAAAATATTAGTTCGTCTATCTTAGATTCTTAGCGACTCGCTGTGTACAGATGACTGGTCTCTTGCAATAATTAATTTTATTGGTTTGTATTTGTATACATCTTATTCCCGTCATTTCAAGTGTACTCTCAATGGGATTTTACATTTCAAAAGTACATACTTGTCCGTTTTGGCCCACTCTTTCGCCAGGACGTGTGCGCTTTGCAACAAGTGGAATATAAATGATGCTGAGGTACATACGTCGACAAATTTATAACCTGGAGGTACTATTGGTGCAAAATCATGTAGCCTATTGTTGAGTTTTCCATTGAAATACGTACCAATGGCCAAATTACAATTTATGCATATCACATTTACTGGCAATATGTCCGCTGATTGCCATAATTCGTGGATTTTCCAGCGTGGTAAACTATTGATTCGAAGCCTTGTATCGTTAAGTCTGTATTTTCGTTGCTCATTGTTCTTCAGATTATCTGGAATATTTCGTAGTTTAAAATCGATGCTGAGAGGCAGCGCTTCTTACATACATGTTACTATGTCGTCTATTTCATAGGACCGAACAGGTAGTGTTACCTCGTCTATGTAGTGATTACTTCTCGTAAGATGCAGCTTATAGCATAATTTATCAATATATTTGGCATTGCATTATATGTCTGAACATCGATCAGGAGGATGCATCATTCTCAGTTCAGTTTCAGCTATGGGAAATGCACAGCAAATGGCTCCAAGTTACGACCGATCAAGGTAAGTATTATAGGTGTGACTGATGGCTTGCATCTTGTGCTTAATAGCGTGTATTTAATTGTACGATCGAACAAGAAACCGAAGGCACAGTTCCAACTGTTTCGCGACTGCTCTGTTTCATCGCTAAAGTGGTGGTCGCAAGTTACCACAACTGCCATAATATTCTGCTATTTTCCCACACATTTTGTTAAAGAATCGTTCTTAGCGCTGTGTGAGTTTAAGTCTTTAACACAAAAAATCCGCTCCTCTAGGCTGAACCTGTTATCAGGGCGTCATTGTTTCACATGATGCATTATGGCTGAAATATAGGATTGTAATTATTATAGGATCGTTTTAGTGACAGATCACATCGGCTGTTCAGCGATCATAAAAATATCTTCGTTGTTTGCTTTGCCACCTACCCAATTCAAGGCCATGTGCTGACTTTAAACGTAAATCGTTGGAAGATTCTTGCCAAAAGTCAGTGAGGCAGGGGTGACAGTGATTAAATCCAAGAGTCTCGTATTTTTCATACTAACTCAAAGCGACGCCTAAGAGAACGAATTGTTTTAACTGAGGTTTTTACAGTTATGGCCTGTCTGTCCCTTTTCCACTTCCTTTTTCATTTTGTCCCTAATCTTCTCGCGAATCCAGATTGTTACACAGACTGATAAACGTGCTGCATGTGTAGTGTAGCGTGAACAAATGCACCAGCACAGCACAACTCCACGGTTGTCATGGCTACGACTTGCGGTGAAGAGCTAGTTGCGTATGTTCCGGTTGGAGGAGAGCCCTGGGCATGGCGGTAAGAGGGTGAGGATATCTCGTTATTTAAAGCCGTCCCTTTTGAAACTCGAACATCCCTTTGGCATCCCTTCCCTCCCTTCGAAATCTCGCTCGTCGTTCGTGCTAGCTGCCCCTCTCTCACCTGGCCGGCCGGTTGCCATAGAGACCTCCGCAGCGCGCTCCTGGTTCGTCCGCCGGCCGCCCGGGGCGCTGCGAGCAGCCGGCGATTATTTCCCGCGCAGCGGTCTGGCGGGAATTATCAGTCCGGAAGTAGCAGCGACGACGCGAAGGCAGATCGACACTTGATTGTCACGCTCGCATTTCACACAGGCGCGCGCTTACCACAAAGCCTGTCAGAGAGCGAGCCACGTCACCTGGCCGGTGCCTTCCGCGTCGAAGCGACACTCGTGTGTTGTCGCTCACAGAAGATGGACTGAAACATTCTGTCTGAGTAACAACGTTGGATACTAGTTCTAGAAGACATCTGCATAGATAAATAGGTAAGTTCAGAATGTATATAATTTTAAAATCTAAATTGATAAAAAAAAATATGCCTGGCACTTTACTTGCAGTTTGGCGCAAAGCAGAGAGTAAGCCTATACCCAGAGCCTAAATTATGCTCTTTTATTTGTGTTACATTTAAGTCTTTATGCTCACGTCACGAAACCCTAAGCAATTAATTTTATTTCTTCATTTAAAGTGGTTTTACTTAATACCTGAAATTTGCGGATTTAATAGTTCTTTGTCTCCTCTAAGCAACAAAATTTTAAAATCATCATACGTATTTCCATAGTTAATTATCGTTTTATCATACAGCTTCTACCAAAAGTTTAAGTACACTATTATATTTAACTAACAAAACGTTTTGGCTTATAATTAATCATTAATCCTACGGGACCTGGTCATTAACGACACATGGATAACTGTTTTAGGCTATGTTTAGAGTTTAATTTGTAAAAAAAAAGTGGAAGTAGGCCAGTTTGTTTAAAAATTATCTTTTTTTTTTTTTTCGTTTTCTAAACAACATAATATATTATCGTTTTAATGTATTTCCGTAGATGTAAAAAAATGAAACAATGGAATATGTTTATCCTAATTTTTGGGCAGAAATATAAAACCCTAAGAAATAATTATATCCATACAATAACTATCTAGTTGTATTCTACAAAGAAATAATGTGACATTTATCACTTTAAAATAATTATAAAAGATGTCACAAAACTGGGCAAGAGGACAATTTTTGGCAATGACTTATACTGACGCACCGAGATAGATACCGAAGCCGGAGTGGTTTCAAGGTAAAATTATCCATGTGTCATTAATAATCAGGTTCCCCAGGATTAAATATAAACTAAAACTTTTAGTTAGTTAAATATAATGGTGTTCTTAAAATTTTGGTAGAAGCTGTGCGTAGAACGGAATAAATATTTTTATAAAATAAATTACTGATCATTATTTGGAATTTAATTTTTTTACTATAGCGTATTTTATGTGAAGTTAATACATGAAGTAAAGTTTACAAATAATATTTGGTTTTTATGTCGTCCGTTTAGAAATGTTTATTATAGTATACTGTATTGATAACTGGCCATTAACTATAACTGTATGAGCAAACCAAAAGTACCTCGTCTACAAGGAGGGTGCTCCAATTTATTCTTATGTTTGTGTCCTTCCTGAGTAAAACGATACTTATTGAGGATGTAAACAATATTCCGACTGATGTGCTTGTTCACTAAAAACATAAGCGATACACTTTTCATTCTGTATAGCAGCATTTAGTTAATAAGAAAATCCAAAAGATGTGCCGACAGTTTTTTAAATAACATGTACGAAATTCGCTTAAGAATTAGTCTAAACGATTACCAAACTGAGAGAATATTTCTGAAAATTTTACTATAAGTTTGTATATCCGTGGCTAGAGGCTGTTTTATTTTAAATGTGAATATTTATGTGTACAAAAGAATTTCTGTCTGTTGTTTCGTTCTCATACTACGCAAATAATTTATTTTGCAAATTTTTCAGAAAAAATTTATATAATAGAAATTTTATATATATATATATATATATATATATATATATATATATATATATATATATATATAAACACACACATACCCACGCACGTTTGAATTACGGAATCATAAATTTATGTACCTTCCTTAGACAAGAGTACGTCCCAATAGTACCACATTTAACATTTTTATCACACTATAAATGTTTAGCTGATAACAACTTTCATACGTAATTTAGATAACTGCCAGAATGACTAAACTTGAACATAATCCTAGAACAAAATATTTTAAATATAGGCCTAAGCCACAAAAAGTAATGTTTCTAAAACGTTACACATTTTAAGGATATACAAGACTGTACGTTTAGGAAGAACACGTCTAGATCGACAACAGAAGTGATCACTTACTCTGTTTCATAATACGTATGGTTATTTATTTGTGTGTACATATATATACATATATATACACACACACACACATACATGTATAATAGTTTGCTTACTTGACGATCAGAAAAGAAACAACCTTAGACTATTAAAATATTTTAATATGTACAAGCAATTATTTAAACTCGACTATTACATTATTTTGTATGTTAAAAAAGTTTTCTGCGCCCAACATTGGTTAAGTCATAGTAATTTCTTTCATCCGCTCTACACAAGACATTTATTTGGGACTGTAGCCTACTGTGAGCAGTTTGTGACATAACCTCGACTTTCATACACTACAAATATAATTTTAATGTAGGTCTGATGAATTACACTGGCATCAATCAACAAGCGGCCTGGGCTACTTTATTTCCTTCGTTATTCATAATTCTGATATGGAAACTCATAGGGAACAATTTAAACTATAGGCTATAGCATAATGTTACAACTTGCTGCTACGCATGACCCACTTAGTACTGGCAAAAGCGTTTTGTGAAATGTCAGTAATTAGGAGAAGAGTCGATAGGTTTAATGTGGATTTCTTTTTTTCTGTATTCATTTAAGATGTACGTGTGGTATAGATTAATTTTTACACAAAATGCAAATAAACATATACTGGATATTCAAGACGGAATGTGTGAATTAGGCGTGGTGATAGCGTACTAGAATGTAGGTAGAAAATTTTTTTCAAATTTTCTTCAAAGGATATTATAGTAATAATGCTACCATGAAAGTCGACTCTAGAAGAGTATTTCTTTAAATTAATTTAAAATGACCTTTGTCTTTCGTTGTTTTGACACATGTCAGAATGTTGGTGCCTAAAATCTCATTTTGTATTTTATTACACATTTGAAGAAATTTGTATGTGTATATATATTACAACGAACAAATTCATAATAACAAGTTATTCGTGTCTGATATAGTTGTACACAGGCCGATACTTTAATTTGATTGTGTTAACAAAAGATAATGAGTAGTAGAAGAAAGAACAACTAAAGCACGTAGGCTTACTACTCGAGGCATTTAAAGAATTGTTCAAAAAAGTAACTGCGTAACGTAGGAAAAACATTAACGTTGTTGTTATGACTGTCTAACCCACAAAATGGAATAAGTATTGGTTAGTAGCATAAAAATATATTTGTAAAATTTTGCATCTTCCAACGAAGCACATAATTTTCACACATTGTCCTCTTCCCGAAAGTCAATTCATCGAGATTCGTTGCTAAAGAGTTTTGCATCAGCGCTAAAGTGCTGCTACATTCTAATGACGTAGTTAAAAATCTTTTACTAAGTAATTTCATTTAACTTCATGAAGAGTGTCACGTTTTTAAAGTAGATGAAAAAATACATTTTTTCGTGAATACTATACGTGAAATAAATATCGTATGAGCAGGATACCTGAGGGGCCAATTTATCTCGCCTCGAATGCTGATTTTATGAATAGGCGCCCGTAGGCAACCTTCGTGCTCCGAAGGATGAAATGAAACGAGGCCCTACGATGGAGAAACACCGGAATGGGAAGGGCGGGGGAAACGGGAAATCAACGAGAAAACTCGCCCGCCAGCGACACACGGATAAAAATACTTTGGGGGTATTTACCCTGAAATGTTAATTTTGTGGTCACTACAAAAACATTTTGTTTACGCCACTAAAATATTGCGACCCCTACAAAAATATTTCGTGGTTATTACAAAGAACATTTTGCAGGGAATACTTCTCACGAAATATTTCTTCAATGCATCGTCCGGCACGAATTCCTACATGCGAAATTCCGCGGACTGACCTCGCCGAGGATCGAACCCGAATCGCCTTGATGGAGGGCGAGTGGTCTGACCACTCAAACTACGTGTCTCCATTACCAATAAAGTTTACCTTGGAGCGTTTAGTACCTCAACTATGGTAAGGATGACTGAAGATTTTCAATTTGTAATGAGCTTGTTCGTGTTCTAAAATTATTGCATAACAATAATGAAGACTACCGCTGTTTATTTTTAGTACAATTTCGTGACGCGTGTATGTGAGATAATTTGACAAATTGTTTATCATTATACCAAAATCAATATTGAATTGGCCACCTTGTGTTAATCCTTTGAACATTGCTACTGTCGAAAAATTTACACATGAATTTAAGAATGAAGCAATTTAGTACCCGGTGCGTAGGAAACTTAAACAACTTTCTACGAAATAAGTCAGTTACTATTCCGGGACATCAGCGCTTTGAAGTACAATTTTGAGAACAATTTCAGAAATATTTTGGTTTATCTGAAGGTTGTACAGTAATTGCAGCTTTCCCTCGGTCCATTCCCATACAAAAATTTCTGAACAGATCATGACGGTCATAAAATTCCTGTTGTTAAAACAAAAGGTTTTGACAAGTCTGTTACAATTATTTAAGCAGTAAACGTGCTGCTTAGGGAATTATCTTTCGTGGATGAAAAGCGACAGGCAATGTCAGTAACCAAAGAAAATGAGGAGGTAGATACACGTATGTCAATACTATCCCTCGCTGGCTTATAACAACGTGTATGTATGTATGTATATAAATAAATCTATATATATATATATATATATAAATTCTATCGCACGAATATAAGGAAGGATTTCTATCGTAACCTTGCGAGAGAAACGAGTTTTCCCTTTACATTTTTTGTGGAAAATTACGGTAGGCCTACACTATAGAAAATAAAACGTCTCGTCCGTACGTGACTCAAATATCACCTACACTAACAAGTGAAAACTGTCTAAAGTATTCGACACGTTGCTGCGCATGGAACGTAGCATCGTTAAACACACTAATTTGTATTGGTAAACATACCAGATTTTGGGGGCTCGCACGAAGTTTCACGAATCTTTTCACTGGTATAACTCATAGCACAATTAAAATCAATATAGTTCGGTTCTGGCGAAACACTGTCAAAAACTTTTAAAAATGGGCAGTACTAACGTTCCACTCCGTGGCTGAATTGCCTTAAGGTGTTCTGTCAATGTCGTAGAGACATCTATAGGACCCATATTAATATTCACATGTCAGCAAGAAGTTAAAACTGTCGAGATCTTCGTGAATTTGTTTAATATTTATTATTAATTTTGTATCCGATTTATTATTGAAAATTTGCCATTGATAAGGCATCAAATATGACTAGAGACGATGAAATTTCGCAAATTCAATGACCTGCAAGTTAGAATCAAATATCCTATGCTTACTCAAGCCCTACCTATTCGTTCGTTGTTTGCTGTTCCACTGAGCAGCAGCTAGTGACCAAATGGTCGGGACTTGAGTATGGATTAATAGGATATTTGATTCTAACATGCAGGACATTGAATTCGCGAAATATCGCCATCTCTACATATGACTCGCCGGAAAATATATAAATATCGCATAAGAAATGAGGAGGGTCCCAGAGGGACATGGTATCGCACAGAAGATGCAGATTTGTCGCTGGGTGCGTCTTATTGTTCCGAAGGATGACATGTAGTGGCGGCGGAAAGGGATGGGCGGGGTAAGCACGCCGACCAGCGACATGGGTCCGGCAAGGGTCACACACGCGAGGATCCGAGGACCGACGCTGTACGGGATACAGCCCGGATCACCTCTGTGGGAGGCGAGTAGTCTGGCCATTCGGTCGCCACGGCGCGGCAGCCCTCATTTACCGGCAAATTACCGGAAAATTTAAATTTAACATTGATGATGGAATACTTTTATTTATTTAGCTTGTAAAATCGCAGAAATATTATTTATGTTTTTAAGTCGTCTTCTCCGAACCCTAAAGCTAAATGTTTAAAACAACAATAGTATTAATGTTACCTATTTAATCTGCCTTCCATGCAACATCTACGCCGTATCATGGCCAAATGTTCAAAAGTAAATCGTAAACTGCATTATTCAGGGTGTGTCATTTCTCAGCACACTTTACGAAGGAAATATACTTTTCTTTGCTCTTGTATTTAATTCAGGAGCTTCATATCAACCTGCAACCGACTGATAGGCAATAAAGTGTTTATTATTTCATGTAACCAAAACGTGTCAAGGTTATTATCCCTACTAATGCAGTCTCCATTACGCAAATACATTATAGTTTGCTTAATTTCTTGTGTTGGTTTAGTTCTGTCATAAATTGATCACGAATTGAAGTTGACAGAAACGTGTACCGTCGGTACAAAAAGTTGATTTGAAAAAGTTTAACTCTCCTCAAAAACATTCGACTTTGTTCAATTAGTGTTAATTTCTGGTAATAAATATAAACAAATAACTATCGCACTTTATGTGAATAATGTTGAAAAAACTTCCTAAATCCTTTAAGAATAGAGCCGTTTGGATGTGCAACTGAAGGCAACTAATCATTAACACAAACAAAGGGTCAGACTTGCCAGTTAACCTGTGTACAGAACATCTTATTAGATATCTAGAAGAAAGTGCCACACGTGATTAATAAATGCAGCATACGTAATATTATCCGTGTATGATACGCGTTTTTTGTACACACAGGTATTTTTAGGCAATTTAGTATATGGAAGCGGACTGTACGAGACTTGTTAATTTTATATTTTTTTTTCGGTTTTATGTAAGGTGTTATTGAAATCGGTATTACAGTTGCGTTATAATATTTGGGTGTCTGTACACACAAATGGCAAGTCTTCTCCTATTCATATTGAGGGACTGTGGTTGCTAATGACATATTGTTACGTACAATCGCACCTCTGTCTCGAACAGAATGTTTTTTTATAATGTATAATTTGTTGTAAATAACAATAATGCATTTTTGTGTGTTACTTACATGCGTATGTAATATTCAAAAAGATTATCAGACTGTTTTATTACGTTATTTTATGATCTAACTTGTAAGAGTGTACTTGTGAACGAATTTAGGGGTTATGCTGACATTGTTGCCATTCTAAGGACGGAAGTATAGTGCATGTTTAAATGAAAACCTTCAAGATTGTAAATATCGTGTAGAGAGGGCACTCGAGGGCAGGTCATCCAAACCAGAGAGCGGGCCTTTGACTGGGCGCCTATAGGCGTCTGACACCACGTTTCCCACATGCAAAAATTCGAGGATCGAACCCGGATCGTCTCGGTAGGAGACGAGAGATCCAGCAACTGTACGTATCGCTTTCTCGTTGGGATCGATGCATCGGTGTGTGTATGGTTTAGGTAAAATAATAAAAAATAGTACGATGTTTTCAGCTTATGTTTGGGGAAAAGAAGAAGCGGGCGGGAGGGTAAAAGTGGTATTCCGTAAAAGGTTTTTAACCCCGAAAGCTCTGTCTCAAAAGAGTTCCTTTCCTGCGGGTTGCTGTTAGGGGGTAGGGGGGGTTACAGAATTTCAAATTCGATCGCTCTTAGCTCATGAATATCAGACGCGACGTTCTCGCATTTCCCGGCACTTTGCCGCTACCCAACACTACCACTCATGGCGTCCTGTACGTCCCCTTCCTAGCCCACTCACACCAACCCATTTTTTTGCCATCTCCGGCAGTTTTCTTCTACGTGCATCTACATCTATGATAGAATCTGATTTACACGGACCAGCGAATCACCCCACTCTCCATTTTTTCATCCCCTATTTCCATTCTCCTACGCACCACTAAAAAATAAAAAATAAACAAGCAGGGTGCATACTCGTGTAACAGGGGTATTTTTCCGCAAAAACGTCGCGCCTGGCGCTAAATTAACTCCTCGCGAGGAAAACTGGGTGTGCGAAAGCGCGCGGGAAAGTTCTCCGATATTCAGCTACGCCATTAGCGCGCCTCTTCAGAAGGGACGAGATGAGTTTGATGGAGTGCGAGAGTGTGTAGGGAAATTTCACTTTATAGACAACAACGGCGTTTGCTTTCCACAGTCGACCCCCTTCAGGACTTGACTGGGAGGGTTTTTACTATCCAGCGAAGTAGACCTGAACAAAGAAGTTACTCGCACGTCATTCACAGACATGGGGTATCTTGACTTTAGCAATTGGTTTCATTGATTATGCTTCAGAATTTTATTTTGTTGGCGTTACGTTACGAGCGTGGATGTATTTCAGCCTTCGGCTAAACAGCAGGACATTTTAAATATTTTATAAACTTCTTCTTCTCCCTATGCAAATAGTTTGTTAGACCGTACAAATAATTTTTTGGACCGGACACATTTCTTTTCGGCCAGATTCATACACAATATTTTTCAGGCCAGATTCATACACAATATTTTTCAGGGTATACTATTCACATTCCATGTTTATTTAAGACAAGCTGTCCCTTTGCGGCTTCGCCCGTGTGTACTATAGAAAAGAGTAACTAACTTTTAATTGCGTATTAATTGATGGTGTTACTATGTTCTCTGTATATCTTTAAAACAACAAATACAAACAACTTTATCCAATCCACTTCACTGGGCGTACTTTTATTGCAGAACATCTTTGTTTTTAATTTATCTTTATTTCTCTATAAAATAGCTGCCCGGCCGCACCTTCGCCCGCGTGTAATTATGAAATGTAAACAGTGACTCTGGATAAAATACGTGATGAAGGCATTTAACAGCTAGCGTACTCAATAACAGTGAACTATAAATTGTCTTTGCTCAGTGTAAAGAGCGCGAGCAATATGCTCGTATGATGTCATAATAATTCCCATCGCAAAGTCTTGCACGGGATACGAACCCGTAACCCCACCCCTCCCACACCTCAAACTTGATACAATACCTGAGTGAATGCTTAAAGGCAGGCCGTGATAATTCTTTCGCATGTAGACTTCAGTCCAAAGAGGTTTTATTTATGAGTAGGTTGGCCAAAAGAAACAACCTTTGAATTATTTGTCCATGATCATTCTCTTTTTTCGGGAGACTAAATTTTACTGCTTTTCACATCCTTGATTCTCGAATTTGATATCATCCTGAATTTGACTTGTAGATATTTACATAAGCTTCATTCTAATAAAAAATGATATCGATATCTCAACGGGTATAAACGGCACAGATGATTATTTGAAAATACATTTTATTTTTTTAACAACTTTCAAGGACGAATTTCGAAAAATTCTGAAATCACTTTTTTGATATTTACGTAAAATTCATTTTAAAGCAAAATCTATTTCAATATTTCCATTGGTTTAGGAGATAAGTGTGATTAATTAAAAACACGATTTGTTTTTTAAGAGCTTTCAAGGATGAATTTCGAAAAATTCTAAAAG
Source organism: Medauroidea extradentata (assembly GCA_003012365.1). NCBI lineage: Eukaryota > Metazoa > Arthropoda > Insecta > Phasmatodea > Phasmatidae > Medauroidea > Medauroidea extradentata. Next base: position 141,487 of record PNEQ01052272.1, read on the forward strand.
AACTTTTTAGTTACTGATTTAAGCATAATTTTAAAGAAAAAATCACCTCACTATTTGAAAGGTTTTAGAAGAAATCACGGATTAATGAAAAATACATTTTACGACTTTTCATTTACTCCCTTAATTTTCGAATCCCGCAAAATCGAAAAATTCACAAATATGCATTTGTTTGGGCAATAATTTGAATTTTAAAAATTATGATAGCTTTTCCGGTTAATGAGATATCAGGGATTCTTTGAAAACGTATTTCACCCCTTGACACCCCCTAAATGATTAAATTGCGATAAATCCATTCTTAGTTGGTGCCTACGGGGCAAGGGGAAACTTCCCTCAAAATGTCATGGTTGTAGGTCCAGCTGTTTGGGCTGTGCGTTGATGAGTTAGTGGGTGAGTGAGTGTGTCAGGACACTTCATTTTATGTATTAAGATTACATTTCTGAAAAGTACATCGTTCGTGTGGAAGTAAGCTAAAAATTTATTTGGAAATAGACAAACGTTTGCTCTGAGACAAACAAATAAGTAGGGAAATGCGTAACACTGGTCCTCCTTAAGGAACAATTCCTTTGGCTGATATAACAGGTAGCTTGTAGTGATAGTCTTATCGCTCTTAAATCGTCGACTTTATTGGTTCTTTATATTATGTCTCGAATCATAAGCGTGCTAAAAAAAATTATTCGTGTTTTTTTTTTTTTTTCGTCTGACACAAAGAATACAATTATTTTTTGTATGATTAAGTTAACTCAGTAACCTGTCCCCGAGTACAAATTTTCATTTTGATCGGCGTACGCACTACAGAAGGTCTTTGAAGAAATGTATTTAAAACGTTTCTTGTATCGTATTTATGAAAATTTGAGTAATACGTTCTCTTGGTTGACTGTGGTGGGGGAAATATACATTAACATAGTTTCGCACAGTTTTTAGTTGTGCTTGAAACTGCAGCATAATACAGTTTGAGCATCCTGTGCGTTCATCTTCTTCATATTATGTTGAAGTTTGTGATCGCTGGGAGATGGTCAGCGTTCCAAGGTCTTGAGGTGCACGATGAATCGGAATTTATACCAGCCTTCACAGTACTTATTCTAATCTTGACATAACTACAGTTATGTGTACTTTGAAGACCAGGGGCTTGATTGTGTATCAAATTTTAGCCAAATTCATATTATTATTGGTAACTGATAACCACACTTCAGTAATACAACAAAATTAGCAGCTCACGGTAAACAAGACACCTGAAATTAGACTCATATTAGCAGACACCTGATTGCGAGGTAGTTTTACTCTTTTTGGATATGCATAGCTATGCATGAATTGCGGTAGAAAACATCGACATAAACAAACCCCTGACCTAATGCATGATGTTCTGAATGCTGACCGTGTATGCTAACGCATTAACAAATTATCTTCGTGGTCAACTTTGCACGCAAGTTTGTCAGTATTAATGTTTTTATCAACGATATTACTTGAGCCATTGTGGTTCACACAATTTCTTTCTTTCTGGTGGTTCCCTTCACTGCTGCGTAAAGTTACGTAACAAAATGGATGAAATTGGACTATGTTGTTATGTTTGGTTGTAAAGTAATTTAGTTACTATCGAAACTCCTGTAAACATTTCCAGAGTATAACTGAGAAAATGTACGTCTCAAAATATTTAATACTTGGAAGTTTATGCTGTCGCTGCTAATTATTTCGCAAAAATAACATGAATTCTAATTTTTTTTAAATTGTATAGTAATTGAAAGCAAATTTAACTACCCCAACGAAAAAGTCCTTTCAGATCTTATAGAGACAGCAATCGTTTTTCGTTAAACCAATTTTTCTTTAAATTTTTTTTCGTACAATGACTATGGCAATATAGAGAAATATATCAAGTTTTAAGACCTGCATCACCTAAACAATTCCCAAACCAGAATTTATTTCTTAAATAAAATGGCCATTTCTTAACGTCATTTACTCTTACGTTCTCTTTTTGACGGTTTTACGTATTATAAAATACGTGTGGTTGCGGGAAGGGAGAATAGACGCTAATCGTAGAGTCCCAAAGCCCGAACTTCGTGTCGACCAGAAAGTCGTTCGAATAGAATGTTTATGCTTCTAATTACGGAATAGGGGATGAATTCCGCGAACATCCACCAAGCTTCGAAGATAGTGTGGAAGTAAGAAGAAGGAAAAAGAGAAAAAAGGGCAAGGAAAAAACCAGAAGGAACAGCTTATTTGACCCGGTGTGCAACCCAGTTATAAAATGCATTAGCTGACAAGAACCGTTTCTGGTAACGAAATTGTATGAAAATTCCGCCGGTCTTCCTGACTTCAAATGGTCGTCATTGAAAGACCAAAGTGCTTCTCCCATGAGTGGCCAGTGCTAGAGAGAGATAGTAAACTCTTATTTAAACCAGACAGGAGATGTAATTATATATTTTGCATCTACTCTAAAAGTATAAAGTTTTTTGAGTGAATCGCAAGTAATAACTCCGCTTGCCCGCCCAATTGACACGATTCACTTTATTACTTTCACGGCGCTACACATTCACACAAACGATTGTAAATCTGTCAGCTCTTAAAATATTGACTGAAGTTTTTATATTTATTTAATGGCTACGCAGTTTACTCACAGCAATTCACCCCAACCACGTATGCTTTTGTGCGATGAGTATACAATTACTTTGATTACGAGATTTATCCTATTAGATTATCAATATTCGGTAGTGCATCTCAGTTCTTCATTAAGTCCACTGTTATTACTGCAATGATTAGAAGAGGCCATCGTAAGCTCTTTGCATTTTACAGTTTACGTAAATTAGATTCACACGTATTTATTTTCAAATTACACAGTTCCTTTAGGATGAATATTTTTGAGAATTATTTTTCCAAAAGTGCAAAATACCTTTTTTTAACATCGAATGTGTTTGAAATGAATTTATACCTTACTGTATGGTTTCAGAACTTATTAACATTATAAAAAGTGACGCCATAACTATAAATAAATAAAAATTCCTTTCGTGAAAAATTGTGAGTATTAATGCTTTTAGTAAACATTAATTCCTATTGTTTTTTTTTTTTTGTACTTTCAATTAAGTTATTTTGTGCGCTATAAAAACAGTACAGATTATATTTTTTCCATGCTGTTTATTCATTCCGACATAGATATGGTATGTGTATTTCAGTTCATGTGAATTTTTTTGTTACGAAAATACCATCCATTTATTGTCTCACAGACACAAAACGATTTGTATTACAAGCAAAGATATGTTATCCGGGGAATGTTATTTTGCTGTCCTTCATAATAAATGAATTAGTTGTTCGTAATGGTACAGTAGTTAAGTCGTAATACCTCGTTCACTATAAGAATAAATATCAGACATGGTTTTAAAACATGAAATGTGTTACCCATAAACTATACGGACATGTTATATGAAATTACCCTGTTTTATAGTGGTCAAGTCTGACCCACAGAAAGAGAAAAATGACCAGGGTCCTTAAGAAGAGCCATTGATGGGAAGACTGATGTCACTTCATCGCCTTAAGCTTAGAGGCGATAGACAAGTGGTGAGCGAGCTAATGTTGGCCTTAGTTGCTGGTGTTAGCCCCGTTACCGCTCATTGGTTACGATTACATAATATTAACAGCGGTTACATTATTATATTATTAGAGAAAAGTTTACCCAATAAGTAGAGCTAGCGACTCAATCATTCAGTTTTTTTCGCTAGTAAATGGACTCTTTAAAAAAGAACGAACGTGTAGATTTTCTTTTGTCATCGACTAAAACAAATAAATAGGTATAAATTTGGTACATTCCTTGTAAAGTTTTATTCAAGTTACTAATAAGTTTCCAAGACAAAAGAACAGAAGAGATTGCTTACTAGATGATTTCTCAAAAACCGTAATAGGTGGTCTTTGGCAAAATAGTATAGGCAATTTACTAAATTCACTGTAATTCGTTTATTTGCCGCTGTCTAATGCCACAGGGAATAGCTTTTTAATTCATATAGTCTTATCACAGAGCCGATGGTCTGGTACGTGTATTGTTACGGATGCATCTTGGCGCAAGGACGGAACAAGGGGTAATTTGGTGCCCTATGCCAACAAATCTGAACGGGGTTCCTCTCCCCATTTTTTTTTTTTTTTTCTATTTTCACCCTCAACATAAAATCCTATCGAGACACTCTTGATTGTTTTACTAATTGTTAATATAAAACAATCAGAGTTTTTAAAAACTAATTGTTTATACTTTCCACGCGTTTCAATAAAGAAGAGTACTCATCTGTATATATACAAATGAATCCCTATTTCCCTTGGTCACGTCATCACGCGTGAACGGCTGGATCGATTTCACTATTTTTTTTTTGTTGTGTTTGTTATTGTCAGGAGAAGGTTCTTATTAAAAAAAATTAAAAATTGCGCGGAAAATTAGAAAATTTAAGAATACTTAACAACCATATAATATTATTTCTAATTTAACCTTAGCACTTTGGACAATATAAACATTTGTCAAAGAGGATGTAAAAAATCTGAATATCGTTTAAAACAAATGCTTCGATCGGAGTTATTTTATTGATAAAAAATAGATAAAGAAAACTTAATTTCTTAGTGTACATCACGGTTAGTTCAGAGCCATTACTCCTTGAGGATGCTAAACAAATACGAACATTGTTTTCCATAATTTTGTCTACATGCTTCCTGTCTTAACAATGACTATTGAAATATAATTGTTATAATTAATAAAAAAAAGGCGTGTTTATTATTCTAATGCTTTATGATATACAATATTCTTAGTATATAAATAGTTTTGTTGGTATTCCGACACGGGAACAGGCGACATATAACTGGCCATGTGAAAAACATGGATTTTCAAGAAAACAAACAAAAACGAAAAACACTTAGCGACTGCCCTTGAGATTTATTTATCGACATTAGTTATAACAATTTGATTTCAATACTCATCGTTAAGACAGGACAACGTCTGTCGGGTCAGCTAGTAAATAATACATTTCAATTTCTAGCAATCTATACGCAAGTGCCAGAATACGAAAACAATCTCCACTTCTGACTCGTGAAATGAGCAAAGGTATTTTACCCTCCCGACCTACTGCAAGACCAAAACATGCCATATATTTTTATAACTTTACATAACTACCCACGTTGTTTAATAATAATCTATACAGCTACAAAATCCTATTTTAGTTGATTTTATATTATCGAATCGTTGAGTGTTAGTCCTACTACAATCTGTCCTGCCGCCTCCAGAAGCTCCTTGACACCATATTCGGTCGTTTATAGGTAGAGTCACGTTTTTGTGGCGAACATATTTTTGCAATGTTTATGGTTTAAATGTATTGTGTTCATATCTGCAGCTCTGCTCCATATTCAGTGATTGGATGTTTTAACTCTGACTTGTATTGGGGTTCTGCTGGCAAATCTCAGGCATATGGAATCACAATAAACTTATTCTGATTAGTGCACTTGTATTAACGACGTTCGTGCACGAAGGCACGGCAGCAGATATGCATGTAAGGCATTGAAACCAAATGGCGCAAAAATCGTTCCGCGAAAAACTCGTGACTTGATCTATGAGCAAGGGCGCCCATCTTATAGATTTTAAGGGGGGCCAAGATCATAATGTATGTTTATGTCAACATGAACGGATATAGTCTGTGTATAAATGTGTAGTCACCGGCATATTTCGACACATGAAACCGCGTTGATTACGAAAAATTATCAAACTGCAAATAGTTTGCTATACGTTTTATTAAAAAACAAATGTAAACACATTATGGAACATCTGTTAGGGGGAGCTAAGGCGCCGGCGCTGGTTTGACGTCTACTGTAATACCAAGTCAACTCGCGACATTGCCCCGTCTCTGCAGAGCTTGGTATTTACGTTCCTGCTGCCCTATTCCGTACAGCTTTTACCTCACGCAAACATGCTTTGTGTGTTCCAATCAGCGAGCACAAACAGATACTGATGACCTTAGCGACGGTCCTCTTGCGTACACAATGGTCTCAGTGGTGACGACATAGAGTAGTCATGATCTTCGCTTGAAAAAATTAAATGCCACTGGATTTTTAGTTCATCGCACTAGAGAAACATTCTTATCACATCAGCAAGTAGATTTATGCCGAATGTTAAATGTCAGCCAAAACGTCTTTCGCATAGCCTATATGTGAATCGACAAGAAACGTTCAGTAAACCGTATGCATTGAACCACTAGTGCAATCTCGGAACTACAGACTCCGTGAAAACTCAGATAATGTTGAGGATTGGGATGGACTAAGGCTAAAATGTCAACCCTCTCCATTACTCCACACGTTTAAACAATTTACCGTTTGCATCTGGAGAACTTGTGCTCCCGATGAAAGAATTCGTTATATCATTTAAAATATTTGTTATTTACAAAAAAATTCTAAACGGTAATATTCAATGTTACAGCGTGTGTGCTTGGTGCTTTCAAATATTGCCTGACTTAAAATAATAGTAATGAAACTAATTGTATTTTACGAATAGTGTACCGTTAACCGGGCTTGCTTTGTCTATTTTCGGGGTTACTTTGACCATTAAGAATGTTAGTTTTGGTGTATTTAGGTAAATAAGTAGATAATTGGAACCTAGAGTCTGAAATAATTTTATTGATACATGGTTTTAACGTTTAAAACTTTCTATAATAAACAACGTAAAAACCATGATTTTGAGTGGACAAAGTTACCCCACAAGGTCAAAGTAAACCCGATTTTTGGTACTGTAGAGAATGTCGTCTTTGATACTATGTGACTTTATGAAAATGAATGCTGGTTCTCATTGAACATTCAATACTATTTAAGAACATGCTTAACAAAAAATTTATATAGAATTTGAATCAATAAGACGCTTTCGAAATGAACTGTAACAGCGAGTGAAGCGTTAGTTTATGCAATGTAACGTAAACATGTTTGGCACTCCACAAATGTATTTTATTCGCATACCAGTTACTAGCAAATTATTTACCTAAAGTTCATTGAGTAACTCACTACTGATTTGGCTTTAAGGAATTAGTAACAATATATGATATCTTCCTTTCAGAAAATAAAATAAATATTAAAACAGTGGCGTTCAAAGTAAGATACAAAGCAGTCTCTCAAGAGGAATAATCAACAGTGTTACTAAAATTACAGAAAATATATTTTTGCAAATTTCCCTCTAACTAGAAAGTTTTGCAAAGGTTTCAATGTTTAGGTTTTAAAAGAAGCAATACATCCAGGGTTTTTGACAATTTTTTTTTTTTCGAATCTTGATGCCTTAAATAAAACTAGCTGAGCTTTAGGTGCTCATTTAGATAAAATAACTGAAATTTATACATTTCGGCAATATTAAAAAAAATCTAATTTGAAAGACTGGAGTCTCCAATAAAGCTCTAAATAAAATTTGGTGCTAAATAAGTTACGTTTCGCCACTGGACACGAGAATTTCAATAATTTATTTTATAATATGTCTGTCTTCAAACGTTCATTTTTTTTTAATTGCTGTTCAGTTGTGTCAATACTGTAAGAATTCTTGACGATTATAAAAAAAATTGCACCCCTGTGATAAATGAATAAGATAGTTATTTGCTTTCTTGTCAAGAGTGAAACTGGTTTCTATCCAAATCAACAACCAATGAACAAGCGGAAGTGGTTTGAGTGTGTAATTTGTTTTGTAGTATATTAAACCCTGAAAATTTCTAGTTCCTTAATATCGTACTGAAAAACGTTCGTCTGTCTGTTTTACGTTCTGTACTAAATATTTGATATTCCCAGGAAAATGTGATTTGCGATTCTGAATAGCTTTGTCGCTTCAGTATTTCGTATTCTTAAATGATTTTTTGTTGGTGTTGCGAATCTGTTATTCAGGTTTGATGCCGCTTTCAATTTCCACGGGTCTGTGTGGCGTTTTTGTAGCATTTATCTTTGCGCAAAATATTATTTTATAATTTTTCACTTCGCCTCTTTTCATAAATTTTTTTCAGAAGAATTTATTTGTGCGTTACTTGAATAGATTCGATTGATGGTTCTAAAACTTTGGCTTTTTTACGACAAGGTTCTTTTGAAAACTGAAAATAAGTTAATTTTTAATATATATGTGAAAGAAAAAATATATTCTGACATTCTCGTTCAATTTTAAGTAACTGAACAAGCGCAGATTCAACAAACAGTGCAGATTATGTAAATACAGAGCAAATATATTTTCTCCTGCAGTGCAAATATATTTTCTCCTGCAGTGCAAAATTAAGGCGTAAGGAAGAAAACTAATTCTGAATAAGAAAATATTCAAGATTTTTAAACAGTATTTTAATGAGGTTCCTTCAATGATGACTAAAGAGTCACAATTTGATGGAGTTGAGTGGATGGCAATCAACACGCAGTTCTCGGGGAAGAGATATTCTAGGTCGACTTTTACTGTGCATTAACTTGTATAGACAGCGTTTTGCAGGGTATTACTATTTTTATTTCAGATAGCATGACTTAATACTTATTCTTTTTGTAAGATATACTTTAGATCTTCTTCTTCTAGTTGGTCTGAATATCTCAATACATATTATTTTGTGGGTTGGTTTCCTCCTGCATACCTCTGTCCAATTGTAGTATTGAATAACGTTTTTTTAAACTCTGTGTAAGGAACTAAGTAACTTGATGATGTGACATTTAGAAATTGGTAATATTGTACGTAATTTTTCGGGACATTTATATTACCAGTAGTCTATTAAAACGCTTATGAACCATTACTCGGGAAGAAGAAAGGGTTTGACAAATTCAAATAGAGAGCTATTATCTTAGACCGTGTTTAAATTGTTCATTTAATAATTAGGAATCCAGTAATGTTCTAATGGAACACTGTTAAATGTTTCGTGATAAGTAGCTCCATTTCACAATAAAAATAAATACTAAACTTTCAAATTCGTCATAGTTGTATCACGTGCCGATTTACAGTACTAGGTAATATATGTTTACGTTTAATTGGCTGTAAATTATTCTTGAAGTTAACCAATTATAATAGACATTTTCTGTATCATTTACATGCCTTTCATCATGAATTAAAACTGATTCCACTTCGTCGCAGTGCCAATTTACCCCCCCCCCCAATTTTTAACATTATCCCTGTAATTCACGCTTGTGCCACGGTACTAATGAATACTTGTGCCTGATATTGCTAGCGACAGACATTTGTGTACGAGATTCGCACTCTTAGAGAAACCGACTTTATTAGCCATTAGTCAAGGTTTACGTGTACGTGTTGTAATAACTTCCTACATTTTAGGTTTGAAAAATAAAATACATTTTCAAAACATTTTCTGAACCGACATGAAATATGGATGATTCGATATACAGAGGTATTAAAATTTTGTGAATTCACCGGTGTTTTCATCAGACGTATGAAATACCATTAGGTTTGTTTTGCATTTGCAAATATTTATTAGTTTATTTTAACTTTTATCGATGGCTTAGGAGTACAGAAAATGTTGAGCCGTAAAACACAATTTAAAAAATACGATGCAACATTGATTACAATGATGACTTTAGAATCGGTCAAAAATATACATTTCGAAGGAATAACAGTAGGCCTTATTAACTATTTCTACAGGTTTTTTAGATAGCGAAGGAACATGTAAAAGTAAAGTGTAAAAATAATGATCTACAGTAGAAAATGCTCATTAAACATGTGATGTGAAATTGCAGGCTGTTATACACAAATAAATAATATTAAAATGTAAGAAGTGATTTATCACTGTTAAACACCTCCGCCAAAAATTCACTTATAAAAACTGCAGGAACAACCATCTATTAAAAATGCGAATATATTGGTTTAGTTTTTGCAGTTCTCGTGGCCATCGTAATTTACTGAACTTCATGTTACAAACTTCTGAAAGCGCGTTTGATAGGTACTTTCTATGTCGTTTACATAGATGTACCAGTACTGTAGGAATCAGTGTGATGAGTAACATCCAGTAAATCAGCCACAGAGGTAGCTACAGACCACGGTCGTAGAAGAACAGGTCTGGACACTCGCCTATCTACCAATGTATTTTGCGTGACTCCCTTGTTGTTTGGCTGCAGTTCACCAAGTTACCGAGATTGTTGTGCGTCTTTGGCGCTGCAATCAGGGCGGTCGGGCTCAAACTCCGCCCCCTCCCTTTTCCAGTGTTTACATTATAAAATAAATACAGATTGCTGGAGCCATGCTTTAGGATTGTGAGCGAAGGAAATATTTCATAAATTTATCAAAAATACTTTTTGATAAATTGTTTACCTTTAAAATATAAACACTTTAAAAAGAGGGAGGGAAGTGGGCAGAGTTTGAGTCCGACCGCCCTGACTGCAGCGCCAAAGACGCACAACACTCTCGGTAACTTGGTGAACTGCAGCCAAACAAGGGGGTCAAGTTTCCAAGCGAGTGTCCAGACATGTCCTTCTACAACTGTGATACAGACACACGCAAGTTTAGCGTCTAATTTGTATCGAGTGGTAACGTGTCATACATGTTTCGACTGCTTGGGGAAACATTGCAGTACTACGTCGTCTCAGAAAAACAAGAGAGAAACGAGAAAAACAATAAAGGAAAAACAAGCTGAACTGGCGGCAGATCAACACGTATATAAGAAATAAAACATTAAAAAATTTCCCAAGAATAATTGTGTCAAATCACTGAAATTAAAAAATAAATAAAAACTTAAAACGAATGTATTCAGTCAACAGTGCATTGAATTGAAAAAAAAAAAAAACATGTAGTAACCTTTAACAATGAACGAAACAAAAATAAGACTGCCCTCCCACAAAGACAATCTCTATATATAAAAATTAACACTGACTGACTGACATATCAAACTGCTGGCCAAACCACTGAACATAGACTCGTGAAAATTTTTGTGTGGGTTTCCCTCAGGTCGTTGAGAACACTAAGAAGAAATTTTCCAAATTCGACCTCTAAGGGGGTGAAAAGGGGTGAAAATTTATTTCCGAAGGAACGTCGATAGAGTTCGAACCAGACGGCCTAACATAGTGATTTTTACTTTAATAGGACACGCATAAAAATGCATACTAGCCAATTTAAGGATATTTCGAAATTCAATATTTAAGGGGTGAAAAAACCTTAAATGTGTTTCCGATTAACTATCGATATCTATCGAATTCTTCGGGGTAAATATTTGGTATTCACTTCAAAATGTTACTTACGTAAATACCTAAAAAGTTGTTTTAGGATTTTTTAAAATTCGACACCAAGCAGTAAAAAGGGGAAAAATGTGTTTTTAATGAATCGTCTGTATCTTTGAAACCCAATTGGCTATTGTCGTGACTTTACATTAATTGGTTACGTATACAAATGTCTATGACAGGACTCCAAGACATTAGAAAATTCTTTAATTAAGGGTATGAAAATACGTGAATTGTGTTTTAGATTATTCCTCCGTGTCAACCGAAAAAATCGAGATATCGAAGTGATCTTTGCTTTAGATTGATTATTTTGTAAATATCCCAAGTACAATTAAAATATATTTTTTCCGAATTCGGCCCTATAGAGGTTAAAAAAGGGTAAAATGTGTTTTCGATTTACATCGATATATATCGATCCCATTGATTTTTGTATAGCGACGTGATCTTTGTTTAAGATTGATGCTTACTCAAATACCTGTAATGTAATTTCAGGATTTTTCTAAATTAGCCACCTAAGGAGGTTAAAAGGGGTGAAAAGTGGTGAAATGTGTTTTCAATTAATCGTCGATATATCTTGAACCCAGCGAGCTATTTTCGTATTTTTCACGTTCAAGAGACACCAGTAAAGTAGTCTAAAATTTGATTCAATTTTTTTTTTTTTATTCAGTCTCTTGAATGGTGAAAAGACCCAGAATGTGTTTTAGATAAATCTTCTATATAAATCGAGCCCATCGAGGTATTCCGTTTAAATTTGCTCCAGGATGATGATTAGGTAAGTGGCCGCAAAATGGTTTTAAGGTTTTTCAAATTTTGAACACCCAGTACTGTACAGGGGTTATATGTGATTTTTAATGAATTATCGATTTTGCTTCGACTGATCGAGCTATCGTCATGATTATCACACTTAACTTGAATACTTGAACAAATATTTAGGGCGTGAAACTAAGATTTTTTGAAATTCGACACCTAAAGGCATAAAATTTGTTTTCTATCAGCCGATGATACTTATCTAGCCATTAGAGATATTGAGGTCGTATTCGCGTCAAAAAGATGCTTACGTAAGTATTTAAGAAAAGAAACCCAAGTTATTTATTTTATAAGATAACGTAATTATTAAGAAGAAAACATAGCTTTTACACTTTCAAGGCAGACGATCCAAAAACAAGTACGACCAGCGAGAAACAAATTATATAGGAGTTTCGTCCTACAGTTCTATCGAGACGTATTGTTGTACTACCTCTATGAACCTAGGAAATTATTATTTTATTTTTAAATTTTCAGTTTTCATTAATAATTTCGACGTTATGTGGCGCAGTTGTTTGTAGCTCCGGTCTATTGGTCCAAAAGTTCTTGGCTCAAATTCCATTAAAGCTTTGCAGGTGTGTAATTCTGACAAAAAATGCAAGACAGATTAAATCAGTGCAATTGGATGAAGTCGTTTAAAAGTAATTCATTATGTATATTTTGCAGTCCACTGTCCACTAAAGTTCCTCGACAGCGTCATCCCACATATACCATCTCGCTAACCTCAAAGTTGGGGCTCCGAATAATTTTATAGTTCTGAAAAACATTATCCCGCTAAAACTGCCTAATGGCACATAACTTCAAGTGAAGGTTTTGAAAGACAAGTATGTTATTCAGGGCACCATCACCAATGGTTGTGCTCGGTGGTAAATCAGTCTTCATACCACGTAAACTGCGTATTTCATTAGATTACCCTCTTACATTTAGAAGTCTGTAATTAACCCACAACGTCAACTTTGTTGTGACTATAAATAAAGCCCAGTTGAAGTCGGTGTTAGTGGCAGGGACAAAATTAATTAAGACTGCCTTTCACGTGGACAGCTATAGCTACTTAACCTGCCGCAGTGATAACTCGACTAGCAGCTTTGTTATTCTAGCACTTGATGACTGAACTGCCTATATGGTGTACAAAGAGGTTTTTAAATTAAAGCAAATATGTGCTGTGAGTAACACACGCGAGTAAAGCCACGGACGCACTGTTAGCAGTCTATAATAAACGGAACCGTTTTGATGGACGTATGTCATTGCGAGCAAATACTGTCGAGCTGCAGAAACTCCCACAGTAAAATAAAAATCATTAGACGTCACTATATGTTCAATCATTCAAAAAAGTAAAAAAAAAAAAAAAAAAAACTAGCATAATTAACACTTTGAAAAACAGAGCTGACAGAGCTGATATACTATGCAATAATGAAACTTCAAAACCTGATTAGAAAAATCGCCCGAAAAAGGATCTTGTGGCGAATGGCTGACCTATTGGCACCAATTCACAAACAATTTAAAATTACAATTTATTTCACAGGAATCGGCCTAAATTCCAGCAGAAATATTGATTATCACGTTTGTGCAAGGTCTCTCTGAGAAAATAAGGTGACTTGGTAATTAAGTATGGATCACTGGTGAGTTACCATAAACATAAACGTCATGACAAAAGTGAAACTAAATACAGAAAGATTGAAAACTCAGAACTGTATTTTGTCAAATCTCTTGTAAATATGGAAGTATGTACATTGGAGAAACTGGTAGGCCTCTTACCAAGCGCCTTAAAGAACACCAAAATAATATATACAGACAAAGGTGAAACTTAAAAATCCATACTGAACGAACATGCTGAGGAAAACACTCACAGGAATACAAAAGAGAAAAATAAAAGAATTGGATTTTACTGTCAGGAATAGTAAAGTCGTGAGCCAAAAAAATGTTGAACTAAAGATTATTTGGATTCCTTTAATTACAAGGAAATTAATTAAAATATAGACTATTAATAATTGCAGAATATATTTCTAAGCTAAATGAGAAGAATAAACAATAGAGCCAGATTCACTACTTGCATGCAAGCTGCGCGACCGGTCAGAGAGCAGCTGCATTGTAACTGGCTGAGCTATAAGTAGACATGTTTCTCGAAATGTTGCGTCTAACTCGTCTGAGAAATAAACACTTATGTGTTCTGTGTTTACACGAGTTGTTTCGTCTAGTCTTGTTTGTGACGTCACCTTTGGGTCATCCTGTTTTGTGTGTAACATTGTTTTCGCAAAAGTTATTGTCTGCTTGTGCTGTCTTAATTTTGGTATCCTGAATTTCACAGTTTTATTTATTTATTTATTTTTTTCACTTTGTTGTAAGTATTGAACTTTATGTATATCATGTGTGTGCATGTGTGTACGCATCTAGATAACTTTTTCTGTAATTTAACGCAATTTGTATTGGAAATTTTTTAAGGTTTTATTACATACTTGTGTATTTATTGACTAAATAAAATTTGTCTGGTTGATTCTTTATTGGTTTCCTGAGACGAGATAGCATTACGATTGTGTACGTCCATAATATTTCTCTAAATCATGTATATACATTTCAAAGACGTTATATTTCGACTAACAATGACAAATAATTTGAAACTGTTGTGTTTTGCCTTGGTTTTTGCGAGTTTAGTGCAATGGAGGAGTAGAAATATTTTGACGGCACCGAACAGCGAGGTCTTAAGGGTGCGATCGATCTACCTCAGTTTTTATCACCATTTTTTTATATTTTTTATTTGTACCAGATATTTTTTTTATTTTAGGCACAAAATGAGACTAAATTTGGCTCTTATGAAATTATTTTATCTGACAGTTTTTGCGTAATGGCTTGTGAAAGTTTTATTTTGCATGTTTCCGTTTTAAGGACTACACCAAAACCAACTGATATACCAAACTCAAAAAAATCACAGCGGATAAACACATTGCAGGCTACAATGTCATGCTCATAAAATTAATAATAAAAATTATTTGTTTTAAATAATTATTGAATTTTTAAAATTTTATATTCAGTTTCAGCATTTTTTTAAAATGCAAATAACTTTCATAAAAGCCAACTTTAGTCACATTTTGTGTCTAAAATAAGAAAAAAATATCTGATACAAATAAAAAATCAAAAAAATGGTGATGAAAATTGCGGTAGACTGTACCCTTAAGGTGGCCGTCTGCCCGTGCAGAACCTCGGACATTACGAGATTATTCTAAAACTGTTCAGCGGGTGTAAATTATGTCAGTTCAGAAATTTCATTCAAAGGACGTAACATGCGTGTATACTAAGTCAGATCTTGCAAATATCTACTAAAGTTTATTTTTACGGTGTCGAAAATGGGCGTTCAGTGATTTTTTTTTGTTAGGTATGAAAATTTAGACGCAAATCTTTTAAAAAGTTTAGGCGTGTACTACAGGCCTTTATAAATACTATTACGTCATAAAATGAAAGATTCGCCATTGAATACCGCACTTCTAGGCCTCGAAAGCGCAAAATACATCCAGACGGTAACGTTAACTACAGGTGAGGTTAACATGAGGTGAGTGTGGAGTAGCGGTTGGATGAGAAGACGGGGGGAAATGCGAGTACCCAGAGAAAACCTGACAGTTGCAAATGTCCGGCCCGTTTCCCACATTCGAATATCGGGAGTGGCCCTTCGGGAATCGGACAGGATCACCTTGGCGGGAGGCAAGTTGTCTGACCACTACATTACCACGTTCGCCATGTGGTCAGTTTAATCTCGCTCTTTCAAACCATGTGTCTACAATCGTGTTCGTGCTACACAGGATGATAATATAGATCGTACCCTTAAATACAATGTGATGTTCAGCTCAACTAATTCAGTGTCATGCCTGAGTTATCTCATTTGCGCACACTGTCATTCTTCTGAGTTAGTAGAGGGCAGCGATTGCCAACGAGGCTCTCTTCTCCCACGAAAGCGATCCGGATTCGATCCCCGGCTGGGTGCAACCACTCGCGCCGTTAGTCAGCGGGTTTTCTCGGCGATCTCCAACATCCTCCCCTCCCCACATTCCGGCGCTGATCCACATCTCATGTTATCACTCACCAGCGCTTTAGACCTGAGTGCTAAGAGCTAACCAAGATCTCTTCACTTCTGCTTTATGACTGGTTGTGTACCAAAACGCGTTTCATTAGTTGCGCAAAGGTTGTCGTGATTCGTTATAAGTTTCATTGTGATCGCGATTATATATATAAGCAACATTTGTAATCACATAGATCTATCTGTGTTGAACTGAAAGGATTGTACGATGCCGTACTTTCGCATCTGTTATATCGTATTATCTGGACTTATCACAGACAATGTGAGCAGGTAGACACAACGTGACTTAGCTTAGTGTTCGTTTTCTTCGTTATGTTTTGGATGCGCGCTTTGTGTTCTAGTTGTTTAGCAGTACGCCATGAAAATTTCTCTTTATTGTTTGAGTTTTTTTTTCGTTTGTTCTTCTTTAGACTTCAGAACAATTAAATGTACAGAGAAACGAAGTTGGGCGGCAGTTCTTAATAAGTATGTTTATTTTTTCGCACAGTGTTTTTGTACTGCTTTGAAAGTGTACTGCATACCTAACGGGCTGCGGTTTGCGGTGAATGCTTTGTAATTGTATAAAATTAATTAGGTTAATTGTTAGACTTTTCAAAAATTCTCCCTGCTGTGTTACTTTTACAGTTGAGTCCAAAGAGTGTTCACTTCAATAAGAACCTCGAGCAAACGGGAAAAAAGTAACAGGACTTCGCAACGTAATTAAAAGTGTACCTGTGTTCTCGCAGCTCGAGCAGCCATTAACAGACGGTTCTAGAGAACATAGGACCGTTTGAGACTGGCTCTTCGGTGTTAGGTTATAGTAATCACCAGCGTTTGAAAAAAAAATTGGGCTTGAAGAGTTTTACTGTCGAACGACGTTCTGTCATGTCACAGGCAGTATAGGCTCGTTCTGTTGGTGCAGGACTGCTCTAGAAATAATATCAAATAAAAATATTACTATACCAAGATTTTTTAAAACTGAGTACTGGGTACAAAATTATTTATTTCGTAAAAATTTATTGAAATTAAATCTAAAAACGTGAGGCGCAAGCAGTATACAACTGGTGTGTGAATAGTTCACCTGAGTCACTAAAAATTGTATTGCACTGCATTGCAAATTATATGAACTGTTGTGTGAATTTTCTCAACAACCACTACTTTCTACACCCCGAACTATTATCAATTGCATGTAAACTACGTCATTCGTTTAAATCTTACAAGTATTTTCATAGGAGGAATTATTTTGGCCTCTGGTATATTAGATATTTTTATTTACTATTATTTTCTGCTTTTTAGTTTTGTGTGTTAAATTTTGCAATTGTGTTTTTTAAAAACGTTGTTTACGAAATTAAACGTTTTAAATGTTTAAGTAGTTAATGTTTCACATTTTTCTTATATTGCATTGTCATTGTTTCCTGGGCTATGTTTAAAGTTTCAAGTTGGTTTTAACGCATATATGTATAATTTAATGCAATTTTTATATTTTTTTCTTATAAAGCCTATTATCCAGTTCTGAGCAACGGTTAAAGTGTCAGATATCTAGCTCATCGGAAAGTTAGTTTAAAATTGATTGAACAATTTTTACCGAGTAGACAGGAAAGCAAGCTGGATAATAAAATCCTATAGGCCTATAAATACAGCGTTCATTGTTACCGAACACTTCATTGTTACCAGACAAACAAACAAGAAAGCGAGTAAATAAAAACGTGTCGAATGTAAGGTCCAAAATGAAAAAATTTCAAGTGAGGAGTTGTATGCGAGAAGTAGGGACCTATGGAGCAATGCCGGAATGAAGTAGCGAAAAAAAATCCACCGACAAACGACACCGTCTAATAGGATCCCCACATTCGAAAACCCTGGTCGATCTCGTAGGGAATCGGATCTACGTCGCTTTTGTGGTAGGCGAGCATTCTAGCCGCTGAGCGGCCTTCTGAAATAAACTTGAAGCATCTTTTTTGTAATGCTCGCTTCCGCTGAGTTCTAGACTGGCGCATGGACGGCGTTGCAGCGTGTCACGCGTATTTTTTTTTTTTAACGCGAAACCGCTAACTTATCAATATTATGTTTATCTCCGAACAGAACACACCCATGAAACTATGCTTTTATGTTTTCATAAATTCAGCATGCTTGTTAGAAACATGATTTTCGAGTCTCTCAAAATGGCTAAAAACGGGTGTTTTAAACTGCTGTAACTGTGAAAATATTACCTGAATTGGTTAAGTGCAAAGCGAGAGGCATGCATTGGTCTTTACTTCATACTATTCAAAAATAAAATGTGGTCCCGTAGGAAAAAGACTACAACGAAAACCTTGCACGCCAGTTCGGCGCGCTGCGAATAAAGGCGATATGCTTCTCGTCAAGAGTAGGACACTGGCTCTTATCGCTACGCTGTTCCCACGCGTCAAAGGAGGAAATTCGACACCGGCGAAGACTCCTCAAAGTGAGTGAGTGAGTGAGAGATTTTGGTCAGCGCTCAACATCGAGGTCTTTAGCACTGGAGAGGGATGACTTGATGTGTGGAGCTGCGCCGGAATGAAGAAACGGGTGAAATGGGAAATCCCCGAGAAAAACCACCAACCAACTGCATCGTCCGTCACAATTCCCACATGCAAAAATCCGGAGACAGTCCCGCCGGGTGTCGAACCCGGATCGTCTTGGTGGGAGGCGAATGATCTAACAATTTGGCCATCGCGACCCCGTGAGTTGTTAACAAAGCAATAATATTACAGAGTACGTTGTTAGTTTACTGTTATTCTACTGTGTTTTAACACAATACCGAATATTAGAATAACATAATAATTTGCTCACGAGAAAGGTTTTCGAACATCTGGAATTGAACATATTTGAGAAGACAAACTAACGGCTAAGCATAGTAAAACTAGGCATAAAGAGGAATAATGTGTTATTTGATGGGAAATTTAAAATTTTTAGTTCTCTGCAACTGAATATAAAAAATTAAAAATAATAGTTGCGATTAATACGTCGTCTGTAGTGTGGGGCTCGGACAGTTGTATCGTTACAGCCCTAGCTCCTCCATCTTGTACCTGATATGGCCGTGACTTGAAGTACGGGAGAGTTCGCATTTGTTGTATAGGCCTACGCTGTTCTGTGCACGAGCAGGGACTCGTGCGTTGAGCAAACGATGAGGCGCTAGAAAGCCGTCCAAGCAAATCAGCGGCCATGAGCTGACTATCGCTAACGTATTGCTTCCTGCTGACAGCGCAGGCCAAGGAAAGTACCCATAACCTTCCTTACAACTTCTCTTTTTAAAGTTTTGTGACTTGCGACAAGTATCGTAAATTATCTGGCAGAACACAAGAAGCAGTGTGTACGTATAGATTCCACTATACTCCTGATGTACAAAATCTTTGTTTTAAAGCCGTAATATTTGTTTTAGAGTATAAATCAGAGATATGTGTTTGAAGAACCAATTTAATGTGTGTGTTCTTTAACATATTTGCACTTAATTTGTTTTGTGTGTTAAATGCAACTCGTAAACAGTAGAGCCAAGATTTTTGCAACAATGCGTCATGTGTAGAGCCCACGATTTTTGGTGAAAAGAATTCTGCAACAATTTGTTTCATTGTCTTATGTACGCACATGAAGTTCTGCTTCGTGGTCAGTGATTGGCTGTTTTAAATTTTCAGCGTCTCGGGGTTTTACCCGCAAATTACAGACGTGTGTTGTCGCAGTCACCGTACAAAGTCACAGTTATCTTACTCTGATTGGTGCAGTCAAATGGAAGAAGTGTCTGAACAAAGACACGCTGCCAAGAACAATGAATCAGAATTGTCGATGTGCACGTGAGACACTGAAACAAAGTGGGGCAAAAATCTTTTCGCGACAAAATCGTGGCCCTAGTAAACAGTGATAGAATTAAATGGATACTAATTTTTTTCTATCACTGTTTACAAATTGCATTTACCAAGTAATGCAAATTTAGGGCACAAATGTTAAAGAACACGTACGTTAAGTTGGCTATTTAAACAAACATATATGATTTATACTTTAAAACAAATCTCACGGTTTTAAAACAAAGAATTTGTACATCAGGGGTACAGTGGAATTTTAAAGGCAAAGTTAAAATCTGTACACCATTAAAAAAGAAAACAGTAGGATACAACTGTAAACGTGAGATGTATAGATAAAACATTTATTACAATACTAATTGTGAAATTCGTACCACGAACATAAAGTAACTACTATTCCTCACATGAGAACCAAGTGATGCTACTACGACAATATAAATGCAACCAAAATGAGTGTTTCCTATATGCAAAAAGTTTAAATCAGTGACAACTTATTTAAGCGTGAAATAAAAATGCTCAAATATCACTGAAAATGTCTAAGAAAACTTTCGTAGGCCTACAGTATATCATTTTGTAACATATTTAAGCGCAAAATGAAATGGCTCAAACAACTCAGAAAATATCTAACAAAACTTTCGTAGGCCTACAATATGTTATGTTGAATATTTTAAATATCACTACTCACTAACTTACTACAACCACATAGACAGACATACCTATTCCTCATCTTAAATACATTTAAAGCCTAAAACTAGTTTTTTTAATAAATTGAATACTTTTAAACAAAATAATTTAATTATATTTTTTGAAAAATAATTTGCTCTACTTGTATTCAATTTCTAGTTCTTAGAAAAAGCACGTACATGAAAAGTTGTTAAAGTGCAACGCAATAAGAACAATAATATATAATAATATTGAAAGCATCACAAAAATGCGTTTTAAATCTCCGAATAATTTAATAAGGCTGCGAAATAATATACATTACTTTTAATCACTATTGGGGTGCCAAACATAATGACAATTTTGAGATCCTAGTAAATGAGGAGAAATATGTCGTTAAAAATATTAATGGTCACTACGAATAACGTGACAGCTACGAATTGACGTCAAGATTCAGAACCAAGCTAACTAGTCCATATATTTTTATTTTGGTTTTACATTTCATTAGTTTTTATCATAAGCGTTACATTCAGCAAAATTGCTGACTTTCTTATTTAACTACGGAAACCCATTAGAACAGTTCGTAGCGTTAAGCAGAGCGCACACACTTTCAAAGGCCAGCACCTGGATCGGCGAAGAACTCAATAAAAAGAGAAACTCAATGCTTCGTTGCGTTCACATGTTTCTGGTGAAGAAAATTAGCTTTCTGAAATATTTATTTAGTACCTCGTTCGGCAGAGTCTTGGCTCTTACCGGCAGAGTCTTGGCTCTTACTTTGTGCCTTGCTGCTCGCACCACTCGTTATTTTACGGTAATTTCAGTATTAAGGAAAATTACTTTTAGAAACCTTTCTAAAGTCTTCGCTTGATTAAGAAATAGTCAGCAAAATTTCCAAGACCCTCGAGAATAAATTTTAAGTTTTAATATCGTTCGTATATGTATTATTTTTTATGGATTTGTGCCAGTGAATAAAAATTATTTATTTATGTTAGTAATGTGGTATTCATACTGTGAATCAATTAATCGGGTTATGTTATTTTAAAGCAGGTAAGATATCCTAGGAAATGTATTTATATCAATAACATTTTCATTCACTTAACATATTTACAAATGACTTTACAAACATTGCGCGGCGAAAAGTTTCGATTCATATTTAAGAGTATTTTAAGTTTGCCGGTGATGATGCAGTGTTTGATGGGGTACCACATGCTCGAGGTAGATTATGATTAGAGTCGCGGGTTGAACGACCAGCAGGCTGGACTCCACAGTCCTGTGTACACTCTGTCCTCAGATACTTGTACATTGGCTGTTGCTCCAGTGAGTGAGCACTTGAACATTTTACGATGTAGCAAAGGAGTCCATGAGTGTTTTTTATGCGTATACGCCATTGATTCGTTGTCTCCAAGGTCACTTTTAATAAACAATGTACCCGATCGAAAAAGCTTTCTACATATACATGACTTATAAATCCAACTTCTCCTCAGTTGAATTCGCGAAATTTCCAGGACTCTAATTATGATGCATTTTGTGTTTAAAATATATGCATGAAGTGTTGTAGGTATTTAAATTTTCACAAGAACGACTCTTTTCTAGTTAAAGCAATAAAGATTGTTTCAGGAAATATCCGGATTGTCGGTCTTTTAACACCCGAGCTACAATAAACACAGATTAAGTGATTTTAAGTATTTATTCCCGCTTGTGGTACATATGGTTAAGTATTTTCGTACATTAACTTTAATTTTTTTGTAAAGTATCGATTAATTTAGAACAGTTTCGTCAGTGGAATGCAAGCGCGGACAGCTTACAGCTAAGAGTCTCTTTAATATGAAAAGTCATAAGATAGAAATTTGGCTAATTTTTTATCTGACGCCGATAGATCTCTTGAATGAGCTATTCAGTACTGATCCTATCATTTCTGACGTAATGTTAAAGAGAGAGGTAAATTGTACCTTTTATACCTTCTTAATGATTCTGCACCACGATTTTTAACTATAAAGAACTTTCGCCGTTTTCGCCACAATAAATCAAGTTACAGAGATGAGTGGACTTAACTGAAATAGATGTAAACATGTGTAACGTTTTCTGAACAATTATTGTAAGCAGACATCAATGACAACAGAAGAACAGTTTTCGAATAAACGTATTCCTGCCGAAGCTCTCTGCCTGGACAGATGGCCATCTTAACGGGCAGTTTAGATTACATAAGTTTTGTGCGGATGTGAATACACTTACTTCGTACGAATGTGCTTTGTGAGAACACTTACACGATACTTATATTATTCAGGGTTACTAACAATTTCATATTTAACATAAGGGACATTTCTGGTAACTTACCTTACAACATTTGATCTCTAGTGAAATGATGAAGGAAACATTTATTACAGGTAGAATTCATTTTAATACCACGTGGAAAGTAAAAAAAACTCAAAATCACGTATAATTTACGTAATTTCTGAATATACAGAAAGAACAGTAACATGGTACTTGCATGTATGTAGAAAAGTCGTATTTGGCCATTGCTTTTTTACTTTTTCAACATTCTGACATTGTCATTTTAATTTTTAAATATTTTGAAATACGGGAATTGTGGCCTTCCGTCTAATGTCCGTACGACATAATTAATTTATTCCGAAGATACGGGAAATCCCGTAAAAAACGGGCACTTGGCAAACCTGTGAGGTCACTGCATGCATGTGACAAGCGCGCCATATTCCAGGCGTGAAAAATAAGCGATTACCAAGGCATAAATACGCAAGCGACAGTCGTGCAGACAATTGACCACATTTGAAAGAGGACGATTGGTAGGAGTTAGGAAGATAGGGCACACGGCGAGCTGAATGGCACGTATACTGGGCCGTTTGGACTTTACAGCTATATTCCTTCGGGATCAGTGGATAGTTGAATTAATTGATGCATGGCTAATCGTTTCTGAATGAACCTGACAGATTCTTTACTAAGATGGACTATTTGACAGACAAGCACGGATAGTTTCTCAGGCTTCCTTGTCCACGATCCAATGACAGTGGTAGTTATCCTAGAACTCAGTTTCACAATCAAAACCATTTACAAATGCTTAGCAATTGGTGATCCCGAAGACATACGTGTTCAGCCACTAATAACTCAAAATCTTTGCCTTCATTTGCATTGTGTAACATTGGTTTCTTCGGGCTTGTTACATTTAATATGGTTCGGTCCTCCAATAATCTAAGATGTCCCTGCGAGATTTTGAAAACCGCAAGTAAGCAATTCAAATTTCTGGCGTATGTCACGTACTATCATTCTGATGGTTTGAGGAGCCATCGTTGGATCATCATTCGTCACTGGTAGTGCTACGAGAGTCATTGAATGTACATCACTACTGTGAAGACGTTCTGTGGCTCTATGGGCAGTTTTTTTTTCTGGCTGAATACTCAGACGCCAGTTTTCGGAAGGATTCACTTTCCCACACACAGCTGAGTGTTTTCAAATTCTTTAGCACTTATGTTGCTTGCTCAGTCTCCTGGTTTCCTCTCATCAAACATTAAGGATGAGACACATGCACTTTTAAGTTGAAGTTTCCTTGAAGTGGAGCATGTATCCAGACTCGAGGAGGTCCAGTAAATTTCTAAACGTGCTCTTCTTATTTTTTTATAATGCAACGATTTTGTAAATTTTTTCCCAGACTATCACAGCGTCAACAGTTCATTCGAACTCAATAATTCCTTGTGGGTGACCAAAATTGTTTATGATGATGAGAATGACATATTTTGTTTTGTACGATCCATATAGCCAATGATAGCGATTCATGTAATCCCTGCGTCTAGTAACGAACTGAGTATATTTAATATGTATTCCCAAAGCACGAGTGTGCAAGCGTTGTTATTGCTATGAATTTTTTCACGTGCGTCGATGCATCTCAGCTAGACAGTGGAAAATCGCAGGAATATTTCGTACCACAGGATTTTTCGAAATACTGTAGCGATCCGTGCCTTGAATGACGGGAAAATGGCAATGAACTTGTTTAAAGGCGAATAATAAATATTCAGTAGCAGCGCACCAGAGTTATCATTGGCCCAGTCTGTTGGGGACTCGCCAATAAGGAAAAAAGAACGACCGATATGGACACGTTATACTGAAGTCTGGGAAACGGTCAACGTTCCCCACCATTAATCAGTGTTCTTAAGCAAGTTACGTAAGTGGAAGCGTGCGTACACCAACTGCAGCCAGTATTTAGAAAAAAATGCATGTACCGGTGTGCGTTGGACAATATATGTATCTTGCAGAAAATAGGAGTCTGTTTCTTGTACGAAGTGGAATTTATTATTGGTGTAGGTCTAGTGGAGTTGTGCGGTTGTTAGCAGGTAACAAGCCAACCATGCTTGGAAATGTTAAAGAGGTTGTAATTTCTACAGGAGAGTGTAAAGTATGATTTCTCGCATTTGTTAAATGGAAGATATGGGTGTGACACACATTTCATGCTACAGTAGAGCCCATACTGGAAGAAATGGGACACGTATTTTACCAACAAATGTGGTCCATTTACATTACAAAGTATTTTTATATGAAATACAGTTTGTTCTTTATTACATGGTAGATGACTTCATTTACTCTGGATTTGTTTAAGCAAATTATAAAAAACTAATATTAAGCTACTATTTAAATTAGCTGACAGTAAAAATGTATAAATTTTATAAAACTGTTCGGGTGGCTACTTCAAAGAAGTCACTTTTATTCCAATCGGTATCACAACATATTTCAACAAAGCATTGAAAACGCCGTGTAAGGAC
The DNA here is from genome assembly GCA_003012365.1 of Medauroidea extradentata. Lineage (NCBI taxonomy): Eukaryota > Metazoa > Arthropoda > Insecta > Phasmatodea > Phasmatidae > Medauroidea > Medauroidea extradentata. Next base: position 166,722 of record PNEQ01052272.1, read on the forward strand.
CTTAGAATCAAAGTTATAAACTTAACTAAATAATATAAAACAAACAGTATCCCACAATTAATATTACAGGAAGGCAATTAGATATGAATAAAGAAATAATACATTTTAAAGATATATTTTATCCTTACCCACTCGTTAAGGAAGTGCGTCTTCAAAAAATGCAGCTCATGCAAATAAGAGAACAACTACTGGTTAGGTAACCTGTAGAAGAAAGTTGCAGAAGCAGTCAGAAAATATGGTAAGAAGGCCTACAACATTTTGCTTAACAGATTATGTGTATTTCTAGTTGGTTCACAAAAGTAACATTTATTACGCAATACGTTGATAACAGAATACCCGCAAGGTAAAAAAAAAAAAATCTGTAGGCCTAAGTGTTCAACAATATGAGTGAAGTTCAGTTGACATTTTTGTTTGAAATAGTTGTTAATTTTACTAATCAATACTGCGGCAAATAAGACGTTTTAAAGTAGAATATATTTATAACATGAAATGGATGTCGTTTGGCACTTTTTTTTTTTTTTTTTTTTTGCTTTTAATGACGTGTTACATGTGTGGTTTTATTTTGTTTCGGTTGAAATTTGCTAAACACGCTGGAAAGATACGCGGGGTTACTGCAAAATGTTGACAAAGACTAATAAACTGTCACCAGGTACTGCAGCTGCACGTGTTGTATGTAGTAAGTGGCCACTGTGAGAACGGCTGAAGTTTTTGAGCAACGTGAGCAGGGATAGACCTTCATTCTGCAATGGTGTGCATTATTTTTTCCAACAATAATGAAGAGATATTGTCGGATGAAGAATATGGCGGTTCCTCTTGTAGAACACATCTCGAGGTTACTCTGGATGTTGATGACCAGCCCAACAACCAACTTCCAGTAATTTCCTGACATACATTTTTTCCAGCCTCCAGTCTACACCTGTCATTAGATCAAGGAGCTCAAAATGACATCATTTACAAGAAATGGAGAAAAAGAGCAAGACGCGTTTGTAATAACTTCACTGCTCCCTGCTCTGGTCCAACAGCTTCAACATTAAGCCCTATAAATGAGCGCAGATGTTGCCGCAAACGCCCACGCGCCTAGGTGTAGAAGACATCGGATGTTCTACTACAAAAATTATAGAACTGTTAAATTTAAAATATTTCTACGCGTTTCAAAACCATTCCACAAAATTTTTAAGCAAACTTTTTCAGTTTTTTGCTTTTTATTGTTGCGTGTAAGATTTTAGTTAATAAGGCATGCAGGTTGTTTTTTCATTACTAATAAATTTTGCACAAAGTGAACTTATAACAAAACATTCCACAAATACTAAACTACATAAGTGTTAACAGTTATTTGTACCGGCCATTAATGTAAGCGCTCATATTTCCTCTGCTTCAATTGGCTCTTGAAATGCATGAATATATTTTCAATTCACCTCTCACCAAACTCCTCAACAAAAAATTAATCTGCGGCCGATTGAAACTAAAGAACCTTCTAAATGTGTATACATCGCACTAATTTTTGTGTAGTTGTTGTTGCAAAATACCCTTCATTTTTCATATTTAAAAAGTTCATTTGTGTCTAATATTTCATAAATGCGTATCATTTCATCTTCTGCTTCTTCCTTCTTAATCAGTAACACTGCAAGTTTGTTTAAATCCATTTGGTAACATCTTGAACTACGAAAATGATTGTTATTTTGTGTTCTTCTGCACCTCACAGCATACTGGCTACGGTTGTGGACAGTTTTAGCGAAGTTGTAACTTTATCTCTGAACAACACTAATTCTATTCATATGGACAGGAATTTTTGGTGAAAAGATTTTTGCCTCACTTTGTATCAGTCTTACGTGCACACCTGCAGCTCAACTTCATGGCTATTGACACAGTGTTTTGTGCAGAGTCGTTGTTCATTTGGCTGTGCCAATCAGTACACGGATAACTGCCACACATCACGTCTGTGATTTGCATGTTTAACCTGAAGACGCTGGATGTTACGGCATCCAATCAGTGACCACAAAGCCGAATTGCAGGTGCGCACGTATGGCACTGAAACAAAGTGCTGCAAAAATTTTTCGCGAAATTTCCCATCTCTACTTATTCAGAAGTTACGTTTCATAGTTGATCAATAGCATGAGTATGATATATGCAGTCGTATTGGTCACAGTGCTATAAAGTTTGTGAAGTACTCATACGTTTGAAGGCGTACCACCTTAAAGATTTAAATGAGACAGATGTGTCTTGATCTTTTCTGACTGAATTTTTATGCAGAATCACTTTACAATGTATATATCGTTAATTTGCAAGAGATCCCATGCAGTTACTGCTGTAGGAGAACAGTGAAAAATGAGAAGTATTTCCGAACTGGAGGGATATTTAATGAACTGTGGGAGAAGAAATTTCTCGTTGAAGGATTCACAAAGAGACGTTACGTCGGAGCTAGAAATAAGGCAATATTTATATGATTAGTGGATGTTATGTTGTTGGGCTGAGAAAGAAAGCCGATAATTGGAAAGAATGTGAAAAAGAAGAGCTCGTTGTTTCGTACTTGCAGTTACTGCTGAAATCGTATGATACAACACTAAATAAAAATTAACTGCAGTAATGAATTCCACTCGCCTTGCAAGCAAACATCGTAGGTTTGGTCCGTGCTGGGCGAAACTGGTTAGTCACGAGAGAAGTTCAGAAAAGAGGAAAATAAGAAATAAACTTAGATGAGAACGTAATTGAATTCTGAAGTAGAACGTTCAAAATTTTAATTTCAGATGATTTACGTGAATTCCAAAATAACCCTTCCAAGTTCATTATTTTTAATACCGAATGTCGCTAGCAACAAAAAGTAGCTTACTTTAGTTAAGCAAGCAAAGCATTGCTACACCATGAACTGACAGTCAAACGAGTGTGACTTACTATGCTTCATCTGGGGAAGTATGTACAAAATATTGAGACTTGTAAATCAATATTTGCATATTTCCTTTTATAGTTTCCAGTCCAAAAATGTTTGTAAAATGAATTTATGACAAGCATTTCATATTGTCACGAAATACGACCACCAGTTCAGAACAGTGCATACGCATAGGACTCTTAACTTTTATCGTTCTAAATAATATAATAGACAGAGCAGAGGTGTTCAGACTATATAAGGGGATCAACACGGACTTACTGGTTGAAAATTATTCTAAACGAGGCAACAAAAGAAATATTTATTAAGAGTAACGAAGAGTTATTTATGAAATGCCTTACAAAATGGAACCGATATCGGTTTGTATGTTCCAGGTTTAATAGAAGTCCAAGGCACACCGTATTCAACACTTCATTTAGCATATCTACGTCGCGTGCTATAGCGATCAAACCACGGGGATCCGGGCTCGATTTTCGGTAAGGTAACGTTCTGATTTTCGCGTGAGGGGAATATTACCGATATCGCTGCTGTCCAGCAACTTTCTCAAGGTACTCCCGATTACACCGCCCTTGCATTCCGTCGTTGCTTGGTTCTCACCTCTTTCCATCTTCACCATCGTTTAAGAACTCGTTTATTAGCAACAAAAATATCTGCATTCCATTTTTTTCTGTGAACGAGTTTCATGTTCCTACTGTAACAACTCAATGGACGAATTAAAATCATGTTAGGAATATAGTTTAGTCATAAATCAAAACCTCTGTCGTCTTTCTTGCAATTTTCTCATAGTTTACGCGTCACGCAACAAGAAAACATTACAAATGTCCTGACATATCACTGTCATATATAAAGTCTGAACGGTGATTGTGACGTCATGTAATTTCACTAGAGTGTAGTGAGAACTGCAGAATTCCTGCGGATTCATGTGTTATTTATTGTATCTAAGTGACTGTGTTTCGTTTATTAATATGTATAATTGATATTAGACATTTTCATCCTACTCAGTGTCGGTTAGTGTTGAAAAAATTAAAATCCAATACATGTTCCCGCCTTTGGGCACGGGGTAACGGTAGGCCCGGCTGCTCGACTAGCGAGACGAAATATATTTGTATCATTCCATCTCTTCTATCCACACAGTGCATTGTTTGATGAGACCATTTGAGTGAAAAGCCTTGCACAGGTTAACAGCGCGTGACTTAATCAATTTTGCATTTGTTCTCCGAAACGCATGGTTGCATGTATTCAAAAACAGTATACATCAAACAGTATTTGACATTGACATAGTTACTTTATGATGGCATTTAAAAGCCACAAATCTTTCATAAAAAACCTGAGGCAGCCGACTGTCTGGTATGTGAACTGCACCATTACATTTGAAATTAACGTAAAAACTTTTTGTGACGTTCGCAATATTTTTTTTCGTAAGAAAATATATAAATTTGATTACTTCGGACTATACAAATTGCAGCAAGTATTGCGTGTCAGTATAAAAACAATTTTCAATTTAGTTATAACGCGAATGTTGTCAAATCTGAATGAACGTGAAGTCATTTCTGACCTTTAAATTGCAAAATATTGAAGTCAATTCTTTATCTCCTTGTTTCACGTCTTAAGGTCGTCGCCTGTCTGTACGTTAGAGGCTCAGACGTGACAGTGCTATAAGAGTGACCTTGGAGCGCGCATCAAATGCGCCTCGTCACAACGTGCCAAGTACTGAACTAGCATGCAAGATTCCCGCTGACCATTTTTACTATGGAACTTTATGCGGTGACCATATAAGTTTATTGCTATAAGTCTGTACCAAAGTTCAGTGCACGTTCTAGCTTAGTTTCACATACATACGGCTAGTACATATTTAAGTACGGAAGTCTGGAAAGGTCGTTTTTAGCTATGTTAGAGGGCTTAGAAGCAATGTTCTTAATGAGCGAGGTGTCTTTAACAATTACATTCCGCTCTTGTCCGAAATGTAGTTTCTTTTCTTACCTTTTACAACGGGCACATGTGGAATAGTTTCGTTAAATAAACTTGTTTAAGCACATTTGAAACGCTTGCTAGGCAGCGCCCTCAAACGCTGCTGAATAAGGGCCAAAAAAAATTGTTACTTTTTAAACAAGTATCTTAATATTTTCAATTGGATTTCAAACAAAAGCCTTAAAAATATATAAGTTTGATAATTTTGCTGAAGAGTAGTGAAAGTACCTGTATAAATTCTTAATGTACATAATTAGCTATTCGTTAATTAATAAAAAAAAAGGACCAAACCAACATGTATTTCGATGGATTAAATGTATTATTTACGTAATTAGAATGACATAAAATTATTTTCTTATAAATATTTAATATAGTTCTCTTACATTTCGATTTATACTTTTGAGATAATATTTTTTTGTAAGTTAAAACCTTGTCGCTGTTGAACCAATGGTGCTACTATTCTGAAACAACTGCTGTTCACTTATGTGACTTAAAGGAACGTCTGATCAAATTGTAAATTGGTATTAAAATTATGTTCCTAATATCTTATGATGTTATATTTGAAGTAAGTTTGGTATATTTGAGATAAAACTATATTTAGAACTTTTTTTTATGATCTGGTATAGTCACCAAGCTATCATTCATAACGTCATGAAACCACGAGGTATCCCCAACGTTTCCGAAAAAAATATCACACCTCTTTTATAGTCTAAGCGCTACAACACTGCGTGTATGTGCAATACTTAGCGCATAGAGGCTATGAAGAATTTGAAGCACTGTCTGGTTGCTATTAGCGTAGCTTCACCGTGTACCTACAAACGCAAATAGCTCTAGGTAGAAGGGCGTCCTGAAATTCAGGCTGAAATATTCATCCTTTCTCCCCCGAGATGGAATGTCTTCAGAAGTAATGTATTCTGTCTAGCTTCTCTTGTCTTGCTCCACCGTCCGTAGTCTGTGACCGTAACCCATTTATGTCGGCGTCCTTAAACGCTGACGTTCTTTCATTTGTAACCCTCCGCCCTGAGATACGCCCTGCTCTCTACTTATGAGCCCTTTCTAATAAGCCAAGCTAGTAACATGGGCGGAATGGGATTAGACGCGACAACCACGCCTCTTCACTCGTGCCAACATGACAGCTTGACTGGTGGAAGTGATACTTGGAGATTCACAATTTCACTGCTGGTTGAGCAGTTGTGTATGCTCTTCCCTCAAACTGTACATACGTTTTAACCTTAGACACACACAAGTAGCAGTGAACCTAAGCTTTCAAGTAGTATACACTGAGTGCGATCGTTGAAATATAGTTAACTCCAATAAACTCGTTTCTTACTTGAAGCAAAACTACAATATAATCTTCGTCGGTCTTACATCCTGATTCACAATATTCTAAACTAATACTAACTTCGATAATGAAAAACTAGCAGCTTGATAAACTTAAAAATTATTATCGTTCCTTTTTACAGTATAACATTAATTCGGACGCAACTTTTCAACTAAGCGATTTCCTTACAATTTATTTTCGTTCAGAATAAAATATGCAATAAATAACAAAGCTCATAAATTTATTTACAGTCGGATAATGTAAGACCGATAAAAACAATAACGTGCGCGAACAGTTTACTATATACTACAGCTTGATGAAGTAAATATTTTAAAATGGAGGGTTATGCAGAACCATTTGGAATATAGATAACAAAAAAACAGTTATGGACAAGTTCATGAATTCTTGCCTTTAGTGAATTGTTTGCTTTAATGATACAATGAAAATGAGAAACTTACAATTTTATTTTATCGGCTTGTAACATGCTTTGTAATTTAAATTTACTGTATGATGACAAACGTGGCTGTTTCATGTCACTGTATCCTCTGTACGTCATCACTGCAGGCAGTAACATTTCATAGCGATAAATATTTTTGTTTGTTTATTACCTGTGCGTTTATCATTTTGAATTAATCTTATATGGTAAATATTTGAATATAATTACGATGCTGAAAACATTTTATTAATCAGATTTTCAGACCATGATAAAATAAACGCGTGGTGGAGTTTTTAAATTAATATTTTGCTACTCAATAAAAAACAACAGATGCATTTCGAGCTTTATTTTCACGTCACTTAGATCATATTAGTTCTTATTTTACAAAATATTATCAATCAAAATAAAATTACTTAAAAAGCACAGCTACCTGCAAGCAGAAAATCCTCAAGCAGCACTAGAGGAAACGCCTGGCTGTATGCAGAATGCTCTTTATTTGGTTTTCCTCGACATGTCTCTGTTGTCGAGCACCTGTTCACACAAACGTCAGGGCTTGTTACGCTCTTCATTTGTTCCACGGAGCGCGACAAACGAATTCCCTCTTCCCCCTTATCATATCCCAGCACGAATCATTCCCCGCTCCCGCCGAACATTTCCGTGACGTCACGGCTCTTTTGCCTTTGGCGCAGAATATTTGTACCACCCGACCGGCAGTAAACAACGGGCCAATTACATGTCCCTGTAAACAGAAAAGTAAACAACTGACGTCAAACTGCCGCCGTTCCAACGTGCATTTCCTTACCAAATTACCCTTCCAGCCGTCATGTATGCGTTCCAAACATCTCTCAATTTTATTTTCGTAACAGCCCATTATTTATTTTTGCAGAAGAGATAAGCATACGAAACTTCAGTTTGAAATGTCTCGTTTAAAATTGAGATTCAAGGATCTTCGTGTTTCTGAATGCCGTAAATAATGTTTTTACATGAACAGTACATACTGATAAATTACAAGGGAATCAGAGATACACAGTTGCTTCATCTACTGAATTATAACTGAGAAGGTCTTGTAGATTCATGGGCGCCTATATTTTCTAATTCTACAAATTTTGTAGTCAATCAGTTCGTGTCTTTGGAGTTCAACGTTTTGCGTTACTATGTTAAACCCAACACTAAAAATTGAGTTTAGGTTTCACTTATCATTACATAACTAATCATATTTTGTATGCCTTGCTTGTTCTGACAATATTGAGTAATTGGTGGTGACAATATTATCAATATTTATGCTCTTTACTCTCTCTAGCGCGCACTCGTTTTTTCTTTTGAAATTCAAACAGTTGTACGCAGACACTTCTCTAATGTAACACGCAACTTATTCAGTGCAATGTACCATGAATATAGAAAGAATTCCAATTATACAGTAAGTTTTATCTTTCAAAACTATTTTAATTATTTGATATTTCCCAATTTCTACAGAAGACTCTATTTATTTATTAGTCTTGTAAACAAAAAACAAGGCCGCGATTAGTACTTTGTTTATCAGTGTCATTCTAAGCAAATGAGGATTTTTGGTGAGTGATTCTCCAGCAAACTTATGTCTAAACAGTGTCGAGATCTGGTATGTAGATACGTTGAACGATGTCACTAAATTACCAAATACATTAATTCTTTTACAAGTGATGTATGTGCAAGGTTTTACCGAACATGTTTATTGTAGTCTATAATTGTGGTAGTGTTCATTTTCGTAAAAGTGGTAGAAACAAAAGCCTTCACTGAAAAAAGAGTATACTTATAGGTACCATACTTGTGTTAAAATAGGGACAATAAAACAGTTTGGTTGTTGGTACTACTCTGGACAGTTCCTTTAACAATCTGTTTTGTAGAAGTTACCATCTGGTTTGTAAAAGCAACAAGACTCATTGTTTCTCCTACAAAACAATTTGTTGAAGGAACTGTCCTGAGTAGTACGAACAACCAATCTGTTTTGTTGTCCCTATTTTAACACAAGTATGGTACCGGCAGCTATACCCTTTTTTCAGTGTTCCAAAACGTTTTAAATATCTTGAAGATAACTACATGAACATAGTGAGACTCACAGAAACACGCTTCTGGTTCATATATTGTTTCTAAAATCATGAGATGCGTAAAAGATCTAGTGCGTTACGTGCGGGGTCTGTTGTGAGAACTGAGTGTACTTTCTCGTCTATAACTTCAGTCCCGTCCTGAGCTCAGAAGTTCTAAACTTTTGTCAGCAGGAGGAAGTGTCGCAGAAACTTGCCACCTTCCTAACGGCAAATTTCATCAGTTACTACACCATCGACTTCACGTTTCAGCACTTTTGGTGGTGTATTTAGTTACGTCGTTAACGATAATCGGCTTTTATGTCACAAGCATCAGTATTTAGTATAGATTTTCGGTTATAGCACAAGTATGTTGTCTTTTTCCCCGGTAGACATTATATACCCTAAAATATTTTTGTTAATAGTTTCAAATAGGTTCCCAGGCATTTTTCAAAGGAACATTAACGATATGTAAGTAGATAAAGATGGTTTGTGCTGACGCTATGCACCTGCAAATTCCGTGAATTCTCGCCATTCTAGGTTTAAAAACTTTCTTACAGTGACAGCAGTCAGTTACAAATTCCACGATATTAACTGTCACGGTTATTCTCTCATCAACGGAAGGTGAGAAAAATAACTCTTAGTTTGTCGAACGATAGAAGGATATCTCGTAAACATTCTTAATGACGGAGATACGCGGGGAGTGGTGCAACCTGTACTTGTGTAGGAATATGATGTCTAGTAAGCGCTTGACGCAGTCAGCTTTCTAACTAAATGAAATTTTGAAAATGCGGAAACTTTTTACTAACATGTAGGGCCTACTGCCTAAACTTCAAAAAGACCTTTTCAACATGTTAAAAATAATCAAGGGAACTTTGAATACGTTGCCATATTACTGCACAACGAAGACAAGTTTATCCTTTGCATATATCAAAACATTATTAACTTTTCAATTATGAAAGTAGAGTTATTATTTTATTTCAATTTCTAATTTTTTTTTAGTTGTGGCCGTATTACTTTGACAGTGGAATATGTCGTAGAGGATGGAAGGGAGGGTATTTTTTATCTGGTGAATGATTGCTGCTAGTCGTTGGTATCTCGTATCATATACCAATAGCATATAGTTAAACATAACAGGTAGCAATCTTTAGGCCATCGGTTTTAAGAGCATCACATAATGTTAAGTAATTGCGACACCTCAATAGTACATAATACAGCGCTAAAAGCATTTGTTTAAAAATGTAGGTTTCTTGAAGCCAACTATCAAAAATAAAAATAATAGCAAACTTAGGCAATAGGTTTTACTAACTTTGTGACCAAATATTTTTCTCTCCAGTAGATATTTCTAAAGAACAGTCTTTGGCACTTAAATCTCGTACATCAAGAAACCGCGTTAAAAATAGTCATCATGATATGAAAATGTTTGCTCAAAAAGTTGATTAATATCGTCTCAGTTTTATTTCTTATTGACTTTCAAAAACTTGTAGATTGAAAATGGCGTTTTAGCATTTACTTATCTACCACCACTCTTTTAACTTGCAGGTCTTTGCGTGCCTGAACAAGTCTTAGGTTGTAAGCTTGCAGACTGCATTACAGATAAATTCATTCCAGGGTAGCACTACATCACAAAAAATGCTGAAAGAAATATTCATATTGTTTAGAGATTACCTGTGTAATATAATTTTGTGTGTTGCTTTCCGTCGGCAGCAGTTAGTAGTATCGTGCTGGTTGCAGAAAACGCGTACATCTTATTAAGCAAGCAGCAGTAAAACACGATTATAGTACGTGATATTACGTATACGTTGTAAAAACAATTTCGCTAAGGAAAAATTGCATAGATGCTTAAAAAAAAGCCCTGATGATTAAGAAACATGAGTACCATGCTGGTTGCAGCAAAATTCTTTAATTACGCAGTATTGCCTATGCTCTCCTGGTACTCGATCGCTTCAGCCAAAGCTTCGCGTGCATTTTTCACGAAAACTATGAGCCCTAGACAGTTGCAATAAGAAGACCATTTTTATTACAAAGCTCGCATTACTCAATAAAACATCGTCAAATGTTCCACTATGCCGATGGCACAAACGTTTAATCCACTCAGAGGGTGGCCACCCCTGTTCTTTTAGTAATGGCTGAAGGTATCAACCAGCATTTGATGTGGGTTTGAAGACTATTATAACACAAATCAATGTTCAGGGAGTGTTGTCGTTTTACATAATTCTGTTTCCGATATTAAAAATAAATACGGTTTTCAAATTCGATATTCTGCGGCTCATTACTCCCACAATATTACACTTAGGTACAAAGTGTCCTAAATATGTCCTACTTTATTTTCCATAAGGAATCACCTCCCTGTGTTTGTACCTGTAGTTCAGGACCATCCTGTATAGTGATCCTAGCAGTGCGCCCGCGGCTTTGCTCGCGTAAGTTACTCCCAGCAGATAATATTTGCTTTAATTGAAAAACCTCTTTCTACACCAAATAGGTAGTTCAGTCATCAAGTGTTAGAATGACCAAGTTGCTAGTTGAGCTAAGTCTGCAGCAGGATAAGTAGATATAGCTGTCCACGCGAGAAAACTGTTTTAAGTCCTGCCACTAACAATGACTTCGTCTGGGCCTTATTTATAGTCACAGCAAAATTGACGTTGTGGGATAATTACAGACTCTTTAATGTAAATGGGTAATCGAATGAAATACGTAGTTTACGTAGTATTAAGACTGATTTCCCCCGTGCACAACTATTGGAGATTACGCCCGCAATAACGTATTTGTTTTTCAAAACCTTCACTTGAATTATGTGTCATTAGGGAGTTTTGGCGGGATAATGTTTTGCAGGAATGTAAAAGTATTTCGTGCCTGAAACCTTGAGGTTAGCGAGATGGTATATGTGGGATGACGCTGTCGAGGAAATTCAGTGGATAGTGGACTGCATAATACAATTTTACCCCTTTTGAACCACTTTATACACATTGTAGTAATTTCATCTGCCTTACAGTTTTTGTATGTGAGAATTGCACGTTTGCACAACCTTTAACGCAATTTGAGCCAAGAACCTCCGGAGTAAACCGGAGGTACAAACAGTTGCGCAATATGACGTCGAAATTATTCGTGAAAACTAATTTTTAAAAATAAAATATTAATTTCCTAGGCTTATAAAGGTTGTACAACAACGCGCCACGATAGAACCACAGAATAAATAAGTAGTAATGTATGTATTCTGCTTAGAGTAAATATAAGGTAGAGGGAATATCGTCTATAAAGCTGCGTACGTATTTGTGTGTTCAACATGTGTCACGTGACTTTAGTGAAATATGCGCGGGGATTTGAAATAACATTGAGAGCGAAGATAATAATTGCTTAGTAATCACAACTATGTTTGGTTATTTTGGTACCTTATGAATAAATGTACTAAGGGGAGTATACTACCGTATTATCGCATAGTGTAATTGCGTAGAAATTTCAGAACGACAAATGTAAACAATGTTTGCCACGTTACTGTTTTCCTTAACCCAGCTGTTTTTAGTAAAAAGTAAATATTAGCTACATACTTACTATAAGGTTTTGAACTGAGATCTTGGTGACACCACATGACTAAATATATATTCTGGAAGGTACGCCATGAGTTTCAAACAACATGACTGCATTTTTACGCCCAGAAAACTTAAATAAATGACACCAAACTCTCGAGACCATGTTGGACACACATTTGTGACGTCATGTTCCCTCTACTATATATTACCTCTATGGTATTCTGTGATAGAACTGTAGAACGAAACTCCTGAATAATTTATTTCTCGCTGGTCGTACTTTCTTTTCGGATCGTCTGACTTGAAAGTTTACAAATTAGTTTTCTTCTTAATAATTAACTTATCTTATAAAAAATGCATTCATAACTTTTTCAAGTACTCACATAAGCATCATTCTGACGTGGACAACCCATCAGTATCTCTACTGGTTAGATACATAATATCGATAGAAAACAAATATTATGCCTTTTCACCCCCTTAAATGTCGAATTTCGAAATATCTTAATTTCATATCTTAAATGTTTGTGTATCTACGTGCAGTGAAAATCATGACGATAGCCCGTTCAGTCGAAGCAAAAACGAACATTTATTAGAAAACTCATATATCGCACCTGTAAAGTATTGAGAGTCCGAACTTTGAAAATTCTTGAAACCTTTTTGAAGCCACGTACTTAATCATCATCCTTACGGAAAAATAAACTGAATTTCTCAACGGATTTGATATATATCGAGGATTTATCTAAAACACATTTAAGGTCTTCTTACCTCTTAAGAAACGTAACTTCGAAAAACCCTTGAATCACATTTTTACTACTTTATTGGTGTCTTTTGGACGTGAAAAACACGGCGATAGCCCGCTGGGTTCAAGATATATCGACGATTAATTAAAATTCATTTAATCACTTTTCTCTTTTTTTCGCCTCATCACAACAATTTCGAAAATTCGTGAAATTACATTGTAAGGTATTCGAGTAAGCATCAATCTTAAACAAAAATCACGTCGATACGTAAAAAATCTATGGAATCGATATATATATATATATATATATATAATTTGTTTTGGGTTGTTTAGACACACAATGTCATCTATGAAGTATGAAACGGTGAGGCGAATGTCGGAAATAAAGGAATTAGATAATTGCAAACATAAATAATATCAAACTGCCTTATAAAGTAAAGACGATCATTTTAGTACAGGGATTCTTAAACCTTATAATCGCGGAAAATCTTGAAAACCCTTTCGTAAGAATTTTGTAGTAAGCTCTGTGACGATGTGACTACGGAGTCATGTACATTATGTGCACAGCTCTCTCGGAAGCTCAACCTAATTCACGGAATTCTTCCCTTTAATTTGCGAGGCAGTAAATGAGGCGAATGGGTGTTGAGTGTTGAGCAACGGCAGTCGTCAAGGAAATGTCAGCCAGCCAACCGTTCACTTTACTTGGTACTATTTGAAGTAGTTCGTTAATATGAAGGATTGCGTTAACTGGGACACAGAACGCCATGAATTTTAAGTGATTCGGAAGGTATTTTTTTAGTCTTCAACTGAGGTATACGCAAAGTTAGCTTCTATCCACAGGTACATCCCCGTCCTCACCATTACTCACACGAACCAGTAATTTCTTTAGTTTTGCCTACTATATCTAATTCTTCTGCAGATATAAAAATTTGCTTTCTTGTATTATTACATTTTTCTCCCTGAATACATTCGTAAAACACTTTCTTTGTCACAACAAAATGTTTGTTTAGTTATAAACCACTGCAAAATAACTTTTCCGCGAAGACAATTTTTGTTTCAAAGTGACAGGGAAACAAAAACTGTGTTATTATTAAGATAGTTTATTTGAAATATTTGAGGTGAAGATGTTGCGGTGTTTTCAACTCAAGCTTTATTAAAAAAAAAAAAAAAAAAAAAAAAAAAAAAAAAAAAAAAAAAAAAAAAAAAAAAAAAAAAAAAAAAAAAAAAAAAAAAAAAAAAAAAAAAAAAAAAAAAAAAAAAAAAAAAAAAAAAAAAAAAAAACAATAGTTTTATCTCTGCCACAAGGAAACTTATATTATTTGCAAAGAAAACGTTTTATAGGAAAATGTGACACAAAATTTAAGTTTTCCACGTTACCTTTGCTGTAAGGCAAGATTTCTTTACTGCAACCTAAATATTTTTGTGCAAAGTTACTTTGCAGTGGATCATATCTAAAGAAAAATTTGCTGTGGCAAAGAAGGCGTTTTATTAGAGTGAAGTGGGTCCGAATTTCTTACTGTAGAGGAATGTACATAAATGTGATTTAAGAATATCCATGAGGAGGAATAATTCTGAAGTTTGTTTGTGTACATCACTGATGGTATGGTAGCCTCACTTATGACGGAGTAGCTGCAAGCGGTTCACGGAAGGTCGGGATGTTTTGAAAAAAATATTAACACTTTGGCTTGTAACTGCCTATATTGTGGAAATATTTGATTGGCCTATACTGAAAAATACGTGCATCAGTTTAGGGAAACGACTTCAACGTATATTTAAAATTTTATAACAATTTGAATTTTAAGTCAATGGCAACTGACTTCTGCGTCTCTTAATTTTACAGGTATTTAAGAGGATGTGGTAGATCAATACTAAATGCCTTTATTGAAAATTGTAGGTTTTTTAAAGCTAATGTAAAAAATCAGTCGTAGAACACTTTTTGAAAATTTTTTTTCCTTGTGTCTTATTTCGGGACACAATCTCTGAAGTCGAAATTCGGTACGTAAGACAACGAATGTGTTACTCTGATAAAACGTTTGCTCATAAAGTTGGCAAAACCTGTAGTTTACTGTAATTTCACGGGAATTTTTCCTAACAGCGCAGCCTGCTTTCCGTTGGCCGAAGTAGGGTTAATTCTACTGCAGGTTGGAAAGATTTATGTTTGAAGTTTGGTACAGGGACAAGTTCTGCATTTTGTTGCGCTGGTATCGGTATGGGGTGTTAACGTACCAATCACTGAGCTTTCGTGAGTTCTAAGTTACACGAAGTTAATAATTTAAAATCCGAACTTTGATTTTTTTCATGTGAAAATTAAATTAAGTAGGTAATTTAACTTTTTGATCAGCATAGTTTTTGTTTAGTATTTCTACGTTGACTTACAAAAACTTGGAGATTTCAAGTTACGTTTTCTGTGATACTTTTATCAACTATGTTGTGCATAATTGTTGCAGTTTAAGAGTCATGTTCACATTCGCTATCCAATGTTTCGTGCATAATTGTTTTGTTTTAAGTGGCCTGTGTCATAGTGACTGAACTATGGTGCAATTTTTCATTATTTTATTTGATCGGCACGTCGAATTGAGTTTAATGTATTAATCTATTTATTTGTTTATTGCAATATTAAGGATGTGCATGGAAAACTTCGGGGTATGAATTTGTCTATTTTTTTCATAATATGTTATTTGACAAATAAATAACGGACTGAAATAAATATATTTTACCTTGAGTTTCAATACGTTGTAAGAGGTCACAACAGTTTATTTTCATGTTCAAACTTTGTATTTCGCTCCCAAATCCTTGTACAGTATCACACCTTTAGGCATTCAGGTCGTGCAGGTTAAGCTGACAATTTAAAATTACAATTGCAAAGAATCTTGAATAATCAGTATTCAGTATAAATGTTAAATATTCTTTCGGCGATCTACGGACACTGTTTATTAAGTATTTTTTTTAAATAACGACTGAAAGTTTTCGAAGCTTTACATGGAACATTGCGTGAATATTGTAACAGGATTTACTAGTTTGGGTAAGTGAGATTTAACTTAACATCTTCACTCATATTATATGGGGGAAGAGGTGTGCTGCAGAACCACTTTCTTTATTACATGTTGGTAGACTATTTGTAAGTCCTTGTTTTCCGATAGATATTGACATTTTAATATTCTGTCTCAGTAACGTCATCAGTGGACGCACTTGACCGTTATTAGCAAAAAGTGTTTTTTTTTTATAGCGAAAGTGAAGATGAAAGATGGTTTTGCCTTTATTATACATTTTCGTTCTCGAGACTGGCAATGTCGCAGAACTGTTTACGAATAGCATATACCGTAAAAAATAATAAAGGTAATTCTGGTTTCCTTGAACACAATAACATTGTTTCCTGTTTACATTTTTGTGTAAAACATGAGTAAGCGTGTACCCGCTAGTATTTTGATCACAGATTTAAAGAAGCGTCATGTTTTATCACAAGAGGAGACGATGCTTTAACTAGACAGTACTTTTCTAATATATTCCAAATTACTATTTGAAATAGAATGTCAAAATCCTGCTGTACAATCTCCGCAAAATGTGTTAATATTACTCTGTCTTCAAGCCTCATGTTTGATAATAATCTGAGAGTGTAATTTTACCTTTCTTGCAAAATAGATACGAATCCACAAACATCTCTACCATAAACGTCACAAAATAAGTACCGTAAAACGGAAGGAACAGGAACACTGGAGAGAACAGGAACAAATTCAGAAGCATAGCCTTATCGTAACAGTTTTTCCTTACAGTAACATTAAAAGAAAAGTACTGCTTGTAAACGGTTTTAATTTGCCTATCAAAAACACCGTTTTTAAACATCGTTTATACTGAACATTTAATTCCAAAAGCGTGTTCCTATTTACCCAGTCTTACGGTAGCAAAATGCAGGGCTTAAGACATTTGGAGCAATTTCATACTAAATAAACGATTCAAAAATTCAATCTGCATACAGATAATTCTCGGAACCCGATTCTGGCAACAGATTGGTTAAACGTAACGACGGGGTTTCGGAACAGGTGAATGAATATTACTGACTGTTTCTAAACATTAGGAAACTGTTTCCCAACTTTATTTTACAAGTATTCTCCTGGTACCATTACGCTGCTGAGATATGATTACCCAGTGTTTCTTATATATTAAGTGAATTTAGAAAACAAATATTATTCGATGGAGACGTAACTATCCCGTGTTTCTTATAGAGAAAGTTAATAATTTTCGACGAATGTTACAGAAACGTCGGTTTGGTGGACAAAGTTATAAGTATTTCTACGAAACTGGAATAAATGTTCTGCTGGTTTTCTACGTTTTACTTTTAATAAAAGAAAGAGACAGAGAAAGCAAGTAAACAATTCAGCTTGCCCTATAATATGGCATCGCAAGACGATTGTGCAGTTGCTGTAGTTAAGAGGCTTGTGTGCTTGTATTTTGTGACCAAACCTAGGATCACGCTAGAATAAAAGTACACACTATCTGTCGTCTCTAGTATTTACGTGGAAGACGGTTTACTTCCTTCAGCGACTTACCTGAACGGAACTTCAGTTGGCGTAGAGGAGCGATTGTTTCGCGTGTTTTATTCTAGGTCAGGTTGAACGCCAATAACGTTTACTTCACTGTCACTTCATTTATTTATTTTTATTATATTTTATTTATTTATTTATACACGTATAAAGTTCAGCACTAGGCCGAAGTTTACAATATGCTGTGTTTGTTTACATGCTTACAAAATACGGTACTGTATTATAACATTACAAAAGTTACAAAAAGTAAAAAAAAAAAAAAAAAAAAAAAAAAAAAAAAAAAAAAAAAAAAAAAAAAAAAAAAAAAAAAAAAAAAAAAAAAAAAAAAAAAAAAAAAAAAAAAAAAAAAAAAAACTTGACGATAATTATTATTGCACAAGAAAAAAATGTGTGATGCTAATATAAAAGATAAATTAATTAGTGTATGATATTGTTAATACAAAAATTATATAATTTAACTATCATTCCCTGAAACACGCATATATTATAATATACGTTTATTTACTTAAAATACGTACTGGACCACAGTTCTACCGCTATCTTAGTTTCATTAGAATATTTGTCGTTCATTTAATTATTATTTCACTTTCACTCTCCGAAAGAGAAGAGGCCACACGAGAACTCAGAAAGAGAGTGTCGTCGTGCTCATTCAGAGCTGTGATCCAGGACTCAGCCAATCTTGAGATAGCAGACTTGTTACAGCAGCAGGGACGTTTGGACATGCCAGTTGAAAGAACTATAAGGTAGGAGACTTTACGGTAGAGTGAGTTCTCGCCATTAGGAGATGCTTTATCTTTTTCTTAATTTTTCTTCGATTTACGTGTGAGGCGTGCAAATTTTGGTCTCTGCGGATTAGGCCGCATAGAGTGACCTCCCTCTGCTCTGCTGGACTGAGTAGGTAGTAGGAGCGATTCTGGACTTTAAGCTGTGGGTCCATGGATGCGACACAGTTAATCTTTGGGGAGTTGTACCTGAGTACGACTAGCCTCCGATCCTCTGTGAGATAGAGAGCCGATATTTCCCTTATGTTCATCCTGAAATTTCTTTTGACTATGTACATTTCTGTATGTGAATTTCCTTTTACGTCTTCTTTATTCGGTGTTGCAGGTATAAGATAATGTGGTAACCAGTTACATAACTTACTATTTAGGTTTCACAGCATACTTAAGCTATAATTTAAATAGAAGATAGTAATTTAAATAAATAAGTTTGAATAAAACACAGGCACGCACACAGTAGGTTAATATACATTTTAAAAGTTCATCGGTATTTATATCCACATTACTTAGAGACAAATTAATAATTATAAACGGCACATACAAATCCGCTTCCCTACACCATAAAGATAATAATTCGCTTGGAGCAGACCAATCTCGGACGAATGTTTCATAACCTACACACACACATCTGTATGTGTATATAAATCAAGGTGTGTAAGTCCAATGCTAACGGCCTATCTCTGTGTGTTACCAAATTTAACAGCGCCATATTGCAGCCCCATAACATGCAATGCCCTATACCAATGTTTTTTGTTGAAAAAAATCGTAACCCTCACTCCAGCTAAAGTACACAATTTCCTATTATATATGTAACAAAAGAGCAGCTTAACAGTATAGTTCTTTTGTAACGTCTTTCATATAAATACAAAATACATACTGTGGGAACAGTTTCTTCTGTATTGTGTTTATGACTTGTACATTGTAAAACGTCTTCACTTGTCTCATCAGCTCGAGATGTAAGTGACCCTCAAGTGAGTGCCTGCATGCTGTGTGAGCTACGTGTTCCGGGTGACAAGGTGGCCGGTGGCTGGACTGAGAATGCGAGCTTTGCAGAGTGAAGGAGAAGGGGGCGAGGCTAAGTTGCCCGTTGTGTCTCCAAGGAAACCTTGCATAGCCGGGTAGGGCTCCCCGACGTCGCCACTCTGCGCGCTCAGCTTGTGTTAATCTCCTGCACATAGATGCTTGAGCGCTCCCGTCTCTCGGAGAAGTTGGCCTGCCCGAGCACAAGTTGTCTCCTTCCCCTCGTTCGTCAACTTGCCGTCTGCTGTCTTGAGAGTCTGAAGTCCCCTCTACAAAAGCCCTTGTCCGAGGTAAAGACTTAAGAGGCAGTAGAACCAGACCCAGAGGTAATCCAATAGGTGAGGGGAGTGCAGCTTGTATAAAGTACACGGGCAAAAAACTTATACAGTAGTAATTAACAAAGGTCTCCAATCAAAAAGCAATACAAAGAGAGAACCAGAATCTCAAGACTCAGTCAAGTCATGAACAGGAGATCTTGCCATGTGTAGACAGTCACGGGATGAGGGCGAGAAACGAACAAGTATACCAAACGTCAGGGTGAGTCGCATACATCGATCCAAATATTCAAGTCATTTAAGTTTGACATGTCAGTACTATCTGGCGCTGGAAAAAATACTGAGTGAGTATTTATCGAAACATATGGACAGTTATCATAATCTATGCTATATCAATTTTAGCAAAAATATTAACTACGCTTGTTAAATAGTTACCAAGACCAAATATATATATATATATATATATATATATACAAATTCAATCATTTGCAATTTCGTAATTGAAGAATATTTTTACAACTATCCTAAGTTTCATACTATTGTGGAGAACATAGTTCTAGAAAATTTAAGTTCAAGATTTTAGGCAGAAAAATTTTTGAAGACTCAAAAACGCATAAAGACGAAACGTTTGCGTATCATTTCAAGAAAAGAAAACAGGTAGGGAAGTTCAGTCATGCAAACGCTTTAGTAAAAAATCAACTAGAAGTCACTGTAACCTTATTGCCACCGTCTAGTTCCATGAGTCAGATAGTGAATAAAACGGTAGTGATGTTTTGCTGAGTCGCTGTTCCATAGTTCGACCTAGCATTACGCTCTCTTGTGCAGAATAAAACGTGAGAATACTCGCTGCAACGATAATTTACGGAAACCAATTAAACGAGAAAGTTATATAAGCGTTTCTTCTTTTCAAACCTTTAAAGAGCTCTTTTCGTTAACTGGCGTAGCGAAGTTCAAAAGCAAATTAAAAATTTCATCTGCGTACTGATTTAAGAAAGTAAGGAACTCTGATATAATTTAAAAGACTCCCTTCTCCCCAGCAAAACACCGCTTTGGCACTAAAGAGCTGATAACGTTTTTCATTTTTTACATCTTCACCCTAATTGGAAATTTTTGGCTGAGTAAAATAAGTATGCAGTTATTTAAGTTATTTGTGCTGAAAAACGATCAGAAAGTTAACCTAAAATATAAACCGACGTGCTAAAAACTTATTTGAATAAAACATTTTATAATGTTGTACAGACAATGTAATGGTAAGGTTATGAAGGATCATGGAAAATTGATTGTTCTCATGTTACCAAATATTGAAGGGCGGTTGAAAACCTCAGTTGATGTTTCCATAGAAATATAACTTTTTAATTTCACTTCGATTTGAAGTTAAACTTCAATCGTGTCTCGTCTCGTTGTGTGATAAAATATAAAAGCCGAAGAACTATACGAACTTCTTGCTACTAACTCGACGACTCTGAAATACTGTGTTAGTGAAAACATAGACGGAAATGTTAATGTACAATTCCAACGAGTTCTTTGTCGCGGACTTCAGACAGGTTGAGGCTACCTTAGAAAGTCGAATGGAAGAATGTTGAACCCTCGAAAAGTTTAATTAACGTCTCGACAGTTAGTTACATTTGAGATCTCGCTTATAGAGACTCGAGAACTGGCGAGCTCTCATTACGGCATTGTGACGTTACGTGAGCCGCAGTCGCCTGGCCGAAAAGGGAACCATTTCTGTCTCGGAAATTCAGATGTCGAGTCGCCCGCCTACCCTGAGATCAAGTCACGGAGTGGCAACGATGAGCAAGTACTGCTGCACACGAGTATCTGAACTTCTTTTAGTTCTGTTGCTGTAACTTTAAGTGGCGTGTCTTATCACTGCAACTAATTGAATTGCTTGACATTCTATTTTTATGATTGTTTGAAAATCATGCAACACATGACCACAAACCATGCATTCTTGTAAAGTCCCATTGTAGCAAACTTTCAAATACCACACAATGTTACTTTACGCCTGAAGGATATTTTTTTCCAATCCAAAATTTTACATTTTCTATTTAGAAGAAATGACAAATTTTAACTGAATCAATCAAAAGTCATTTAAAAAATTGTGTCGTCCCTTCTTTTATCAAATAACCTCATAACTAATATGATAAGTGAGGCAAAATTATCATTCAGGGTCAAAATAATCCCTGTTTACAGTACTTTATTAGTTTTTATTTTAGTATGAAAAATTAAAATGAATATAATTTTCAATGTTCGTAGTAAATGCCGAGTTGGTAATTATCAATTCTAATTATAATTATATTGGACGCCTCTTAGACGCCTCTTTTACGGCAGAACAGGCCCAAACAAGCAGGCAAGCTTCGAGGAAACTTTTTAACTGATTACACAACGCGACTCCCTCCGGCTCAGCCTGCTCGCAGTCGAACAAGGCGCAGTCCACATCACCTCTCCTGTTCGCAAGTTTCAGCTCCGCAACTCCTAGCATTTCCAAACAATGGGGGAAATAACTAAGTGCGTTATTTCCCTACCTTCAACTCACCCCTTCCGGCCAAACTCCTTTCACCCTTCGGCTTCTAACTTTCGCTTCCGAGCGACGTAACCAAGTCTCGGATTCTCCTTCCTTCAGTGAGCATGGGGTGCGCGTTGGGACGAAGAAGCTCTGGCAGATATTACACGACCAGCAGCTTGTGATAGCAACTCTCCCAAATAATTGCGATACATGCTAACCATATTGATACTTGTGCGAAATATCGTCATTGCGTAGTTAGCGTTGGTTATTTTCTGTCGCAAATATCTCCTACATAAAAATCGCCGTTAAAGAGGAAACATAGTTGCCCTTTTGGGTTTATCTATTTTTCATCATAATATTGTTTTACATTCATTTGTGAAAATTTTACATTTTTACAGTATAAAATATGTACTGATAGAATTTCTGACTTCACAAGCATTTATACTTTTCTTCAGTTATGTCATCTGAAATGGTACAGATTGTTGCAATATTGCTTGGCAAGCCGGACAGCAAGACGTCCGAGCGGCAATCAGGTCAGCGTTGGGAAACCACGGAAGACAACAACTCACCTCACCCCCCTTTTAGTTGTACAATATTGAGGACAAGCACGCCGATGTAAGGCGCTGTTACCAAGCAAGCGAAGTCTGTCTGTCGTCGAGCGGTCGTCCTCCAGCACTCATCAATTCAACAGCAGTGCAGTTCTCCGCCGGGGACTCGGGATCGAGCCCCGGCGGGTGCGTGCTCGTCCGTCGATGCCGTCTCCTCATCAATCCAGCTTCGGTAAGGTCGTCAGATCTAGTTATGTGGCAGCAACTCTCGACTTAATATAATAATTTAATAATCGGTAATATTGCGCTCCCCTCCTAAATAAATATAACACATTGTAACATATTTTGTATTCAAGAGTATCTGCCATTGTAGTATAGTAAATGCTCGTTTAACCACAACTGTCTTAAAGTCATTTAGCCCTAAATAACATCTAAATAAACCCACAGTGTAGCTACCATCAGAGTGAAACCCCCCAACTATTAATAACTTATGAACCTCCTATATAATAACGACTTACAAAATAGTAATCCGGATGTTTCTACACAATAGATTGGGACCTGAAAAATTCTCGATTTCTTTAACGCACACGCCAGAATTTCAGTGACTATAAGTTCGTGTCACTTTCGCAATTGGCCCTTGACTTATTTGACACCCCTGGAAGTCTCTGAGCCAATAATAAATATATACCTTGACGTGCCCTACACCACTGTATCAGCGAGCAGCTAATGGACTGCTGGAACACACAGATATTCTTGGAGATTAGCCTACATGTCAGTGAACCCGCAATTTTTTCCGGTCTCTAACGCTAGGCCACTACAAGCATTCCGTTAATAATACGAACTTTAAATAAATCATAGTATCTTCGGTGCATTAACGTAGTCAGAATTTTTGTAGTGAAACTTAAACGTTGGTTGTTCCTCCCCGTTAAACTACGTTATTAAATGTCCCATGATTTAGTTACTTTCAGGAACTCCACATAACTATTATTATTGTAATTTCTTACCGTTGCAGTTTATCTAAATCCTAACACGTAGTCATCTGCTCATCTATGTTATAACAGATATTGCTAATGTGCAATATTGCTTAATTACAGCAACTCACTGTGATTTCATTATTTCGGAAACTTTGTACCTTATACTACAACATAACTGTACCAGTGCTATTTATCTTTAGTGGTTTATTTTAAAAGGATGGACTAAGGGCCGTATCTATAAACGGTTTTCGAATGACAACCAACTGTTCACCAATGCTTTCTCTATAGGGATAGCAGTAGGTTGTCATTCGAAAGCCGTTTATAGATACAGCCCTTAGTGTTCTGTTTATAATTATCTGGTAGCTGTGAGTGATACTATTGCTGGTATTCGTATAGAAAGTTGTGCAAGGTGTTGACAATCCAGCAGCTAGGAAGCCGAATTTAATATTTTAGCTATCATTTGGATAACCTTTTTAGCTACCAGCTTTCTCACACTGTATTTTGACTTGAGATACTTCATTTGTGTCTTTATTAAATTTAAAAATACTTAGAATAGACTTCTGAAATATATTCATTTATAGAAATATTTGGACTTTATCCATGGTTCAGCTGATGGAAAGGAAAGCAAACGAAGTACAGTAGACAATAATTGTAAAAACATTTTTCAAGCACGACACACATAAAATAAGTTTTTATGACTAAAATTCCTAATAATAACGCCCTAGATTTGTGTAGTACTTCTAACGCGGTGGCTGTGTCACATTTGGGATAACGTTCTGTTAATATTTTAGAGGTGGAAAACTATGGACTGAAAACAACGTTCAGCAGTATGTGACAGAGGAACTTGGACGTAAATGATCTATAGACTAGTAGTCCCTCCAACGAAATTAGGGCCAATGTAGGGACAGTGGCTGGAGCGCTCGCCTCCCACCGCCATAACGTACGAATATGGGGTACAGAACAACCACATGAAGTTGTGCAACACGAGAGTGACTCCCAAAAATGTAATGTGTTTTGTGCAGTTTCGCAAGAAAAGGTGTACGGTCAATTTTTTTTATTTATTTTTTTATTTATTTATTTTTTTTTTTCAGTTACAGGAATAACGTATCTCGATATGCTTGAGAACTTTCTTTTCCCACAGTTGAAGAGTGATTCGAACAACTTCATTTACCAAGAGGATGGGGCACCGCTGCACTGGCATCCGGAAGTGCGGAAATGTTTAAATCAAAGGCTTCCTGGACGATGGATCGATCACACCGGACCAAATGATGCAGCCTTACATGACTGGCCTCCAAGGTCACCGGTCATGACTATGTGATTTTTTGTGGGGGTTTATTAAAGATTCTGGTCATGTGCCTCCGTTACCAACGACAGTGAATGAACTGAGACTGAGACATTGCATAACAGCAGCTGTGGAAGCAGTATCTCAAGACATGCTCGCTGCAGTGTGGGACCAAATTGAATACCGCCTTGACATATGCCGTGCATCTCAAGGGGGGCATATGGAACACCTATGAAAAAAAACTTTATGTGTTTCCCTTTCAGCAAAAATAAGAATTACTTTAATATGTTTATTAGTTTCTGAAATACAGACGTGCCGAATCGGATGATTCTTACTTATACATCCTGTATTTTATGCGTCTATTGACTGAGGCCAAATCTCACGCAAGAACATTATATTCTTTATCCCACATTAAACACTCTACAAATTGACTTGTTATTATATCCATTTTAAGAACTCTGGGTACTGCAAAATTATAAGTGCATTCCTTGTAACTGTCGTTAAGCTAGTTTTACACGATGCAAAATGGATACTAAACTCGCGCAAGTTGTGCAAGATATTGTGAAAGGCACATCTTGCGCAAAATTAGACGATATATCACGGCCACTTTTTTTTTACTAAGGTGATTCAAGTTGCATGGTATGATCTAATTGACCGTTCAGTGCTGGTCATGTTTCTTAACCGCAGAAGAAACCCATGCTCTGCGAGGTGCGAAGAGGAATACAGAGAAAGAAAACGCCGTCGTTAATAGAACACTCCTTTTTCTAGTATTAATTGGCCTCCTATTACAGAAATTTATTTAAAAAAAACACGTTTTTTTAGGCGATGTTGATTGTGCGAAGTTTAAGTAAACTTCACACCTATGATGTTTGATAATATCATGGCTGCTTAGTACCTATCAGGACTATCAACTAATTTTGAAGCATGGAAATAAGTCGTTCTGTAGCATATGCGGGAATTGGTTTTGAACGAAATCAGGATTATATTCTTGTACTAAATTTTGCGTACAAGAATTCGAAAGAAACTCATCCTGCGTCGCATGAGGCTAACTCAAGGGCGCAACCTACTTCACGCTTCAAATGCGTTGTTATGTATGGAAGAATACATTGTTTTCACAAAATTATTTCAAATGTCCCCATTGTGCCAATGTATGTACAAAAATAAAACGCTTCGAACAAGAACGGTATATCAGTATGGCAACAATGCTCACAGTTTCGAAGCCCTCCAAACATAGCGAAAAGCGGCCTTTTCATTCTGCCGTACTTCAAAATGTACTTACCGGATGTAGCCTATGTGAAACTGAGATAGAAAAGTGAACTGAACTTTGCTACAGACTTTCCACCAAAAATGTTATAAATTCACAGCTTAAAGTCACATATAAGTATTTCGAAATAAAGTGAGCACTAAAAATTTAACCTCTGAAAAATATCACTAGCCGTTACTATATATAATTCAACATTAATTGTATTTACCTTCTTGCTTGTTTGGTTGCCAGCGAAATTACGCAATATAGTTTCACGTATTTTCCTATTTATATACAACACAGAAACAAAATTAACGGAAATTAACATAATTGTATTTGATGTATTTAACAATAATTTTTTGTTAAACTGTATCGATTTATACTGACTGCACAATTTATCTTACGCGCGCAACCATCAAGTGACGTATCCAGAGAGGTTAGACATGTCCCGTTGTTACACGTCACGCGCGGAAAGACGTGAATTGACTTGGATGAAAATAGAACTTTAGCAGGGCTTTTGCGAGTGCTCACTTTATCCTGAGCCGCCTATAGTCAAAATGTATAGGCGGGAGTCTTGCACGCTAGCTCAGTGCTTGGCTCGCTGTCGCGATGAGTATGGACGTGAATAATTCGCGTTTTGTTTTAAGCATAAACTATAATTAGGGCCACGATTTTGTCGCGAAAAGATTTTTGCCCCACTTTGTTTCAGTGTTTCTCGTGCACATCGGTAGCTTTGCTTCATTGTTATTGGCAGCGTGTCTTTGTTCAGACACGTTTCTCATTTGACTGCACCAATCAGAATAAGATTATTGTGACTTCGTATGTCTGTAATTTGCCGAGGCAAATGAGAGTAAAATTGAGTAAAATTATCTAATGACGGGCGATGTAGCAGACCTGTAGACGTGCACATGACGCATCGAAACCAAATGTTGCAAAAATCTTTTCACCATAAAATGGTGGCTCTAACTATAATTCCAGAAACTGTAAGTTCACTCTACTTTCACAATTGGCAGCTGACTTATTTGACACCGCCTTGGAGTCGCTCAGCCAATAAGAACCACGTAACAACAGTAAATACAGGACAATTTTACTGTGTCGGAGAGCAGCTAATGAACAGCTGTTGTCTGCTTGAGTTCACACATATTCTTATAGGCTATCATACAGATAAGTGAACCCGCGAATTTTTCCGGTCTCTCAACTATGAGGCACGTGATGCGCGCTTCAAGGTCGCTCTTATAGATTCGTCGCCTCCTAAGCCTCTAACGGGCAGGTTGGCGGGGTCATTAAGGGCGCGGTCTACCGCAATTTTCATCATCATTATTTTATTTTTTATTTGTACAACATATTTTTTTTTAGACACAAAATGTGACTGAATTTGGCTCTTATGAAATTTTTTTATCTCTCATAGTTTTCGCGTGATGGCTTGTTAAAGTCATATTTTGTATGTTTCCGTTTTAACGACCACACTAAAACCAACTGATGTACCAAACTAAAAAAAAAAATCACAGTGGATAAAGACATTGCAGGCTACAATGCCATGTTCATAAAATTAAAGAATAAAAATTATTTGAATTAAAAAAATGCTGAAACTGAAAACAAAAATTTTAAAAATTCAATATTTTTTTAAATACAAGTAATTTTTATTTTTTAATTTTATGAGGATGTCATTGTAGCCTGCAATGTCTTTATCCACTTTGATTTTTTTTCAGTTTGGTATATCAGTTCGTTAGTGTGGTCGTTAAAACGGAAACATGCAAAATATAACTTTAACAAGCCATTACGCGAAAACTATGAGAGATAAAAAATTTCATAAGAGCCAAATTTATTCACACTTTGTGTCTAAAGTAAGAAAAAAATATGCAGTACAAATAAAAAATTTTATAATGATGATGAAAATTGCGGTAGACCGCACCCTTAAGAGGGCGTGCTACATAATTCAACGCTGAAAGCATTAATATAGCCTATAACTGTAGGTTTCTTTAAGCCAATTTGAGAAGATGAAACAATAGGAATCCTAGACAATAGTTTTAGCCAAGTTTTAAACAAAATTGTTTCCAGTGTTACGAACTTCTGAAGCACAATCTCTGACGCCGGAACCTCGTGCATTTATCTGCGGCGCAAGCGATCACGCGTAACGAATGAGTAATTCTGGATAAATATTTACTCATAAAGTTGGCAAATTTCATTATCTAGGATTGTCATTGAGTATTTTATCCACATTAACTCTGAAAAAAGCGTAAAAAAACAATTAATGTTTCAGCGTTTATTTATCTACCACGCACTCTTAAGAGTGGACTTTGCCTGACGAGCTTATAGCTAAGCTCCACAAGTTCTTCTTGGATTGTTGCAGACAGTAAAATGAAACGTAGTAGTTAAATATTTTCCCTGTACTTGGCAAATGCATACGGTACTTACGTCCTGTTGCAGTTAGCTACTAACAATTTATGACAGACAACCGCATTTCAATCACTTTAATATGGCAGGTAACATTAAAAGTAATGTGTTCCTTAAGTAAATCATAAATACCATTCTCTGGCAACTAAGTTTAAGAGTTTGTCAGGCATGTACGACGTCGGATTTATTGACAATTTACTTTAGTTCAGGGCTTAAAATTTATATATGAAGTAATTGGCACAAGTACACGGCAGTAGAAAATCTTGAGGTTATATAAATGTGTAAAATAAATTATTTCACAAAGATTTAAAGACGAACTTTACACTTACTGTTCGTGGAAGTGAGGAAAGTTTTTTAACGTTGTGCAGATAAACCCCTCGGGCTTATGGCTTCCTGGCTTGCCTCTTCTCTTTCCCCGAGCCCGCAAGAGGCAAGACCAGGTAAGCCCTTATTATAGCGGGATCAAGCCGATTCCCTGAGACCTCTGTTTCCCAGCCAGCTCGACAAATTATTTATAGAACCTGGGAAATAATTAGAAAATAGGATTTTCTATCTTTTATATTTTACGACGTGTTCCTTCTTCTCTTTCTCACTAAGATATAAAAGAACGTTGTCAGTTTAATAAAAGCAATATTTGAAATAAATATAATAGCGTAATGCTTGAAAGGATGGAAGCTTACAGATGTTGTGGGAAAACATAATGTTGTATTCTTCGCGAACCAAACAGCTATTATTTAAGTAAATGCATAATGTGCGTTTGCAAATAAAAGTAATTATATAAAATGATCACGCGAGTGCCCTAAGGCCATGCTTGGTAGTTGTTTTCACATTGGTGCAAAAACTCAAATAACTTTTAACAGAAAGCTTTAGAAAAATTTCAAGTACGTGCACAAATGTATGTAGGCTTATTACAAAATAATGCATGGATCACTAGCAAAAAATTGCATTTATGTCGGCTCATTTCCATAAAATTTGTGATACTTTAAGAGGGAAAATTTTACACAAATAAACTGGGGTTGTTGCTGCGCAAAAATTAAACTGTCAAAAAAATAAAGCGATTATTCTTTATCGATACTGGACTATAAAACGTATTTTCTAAATCTAAATGTTAAACTACCAGACATTGCTTTAAGACCATGCTACCGTGTTTGTAAAGTTTTTACAATTTATTCTTTGTTTAAACGCTAGCTGATATCGTAAATCTGTTTGGCGGTTTGTTTGAAATGTTTTTTTTTGTGATGACATTTTTTTTTTCAGACAAGAAATTATACGGTTTCGACTAATAATTCCAGTAACAAAAATGTTGTTACTTGCATATTTAGCTGAAACGATAATATTTGCTTGAAAGAACTAGCCGAAGAGGTTTTTGTTATCTGCTCTCGTTTAGGCTAAAAAACAGTAGAACTACGAACAGCATAACACAACTGGAATACGAATACCGAAAAAAAAAATAAAACAAAGTTGTCAAGCTATGTGTTGCCACTTATTGAGGGCACAACAATTAACTGTAAATGCTGCTTATTGTATATAACAGTCTGATTCACAACTGTGCAAATCCATGATAACTTCATGGATATTACGTGGTCCAGAATTTAGATGAATTTTCATTTAGTAGACATGTAATTGAAATCAGTTTGTTTTCGGAGAATTAACTACGTGTTTTCGAATGAACAAGTAGTAGGTACTATTGTCTCAGTTTTCGTGTTTTTGGGGTTAGCACATTATAAAACTAGTTCATCAAATTTTCACTGGTGTATCTCTGTTAAATACACTGGACATTACACGTCAAACACATTGTGTGTTCCTTTTTTTCAGGGCAGACTTAGTTCAGACGCAAATTAATAAACCTGGAATATTATCGTCGCAACAAAGTTACTATTGTGAAAGAGCTGTATACAGTCTCTTATAACTACTCGTATACAAATTATTGGTTACAAGACGGCTCTTACAAAATACGACTTGCATAGTCTCGTCGTTCTTGTATTGAATAATACTGCACAATTCGTGTGAGATTTAAAGTCACATGAGGTAACGCTACAAGAGCTGATATAACATTAAAGTGAGGTAACAAATGACCTACATTTCTATATCCTTGACCCCAAAGCACGTTTGGAAAAAGTTAGGCAGGTTTGTTGGATATTCTAACTGTTGCAGATATTGTTTCAGTTAAAGGAATTGTGCTGCAGAATGCAGGGTTTCTTCCATCATATTCAGGGGGGGGGGGGAATCTAACGTTTTTGCGGATATGTAGACTGATCCGACGGATGGCTTGGACTGTACTGGCTGCAGCGAAGGCCGTATAAATTATCCCGATGTGCCGAGAAACTCGCCGATCATCAATATGTACTGTCTGACAAGTACTAGTATGCGGGTTGTCATCTAAGCAACACAAAACACTATTCTTACGTCGACCGGCAGAATGTTTTGATTTTCGAAGTTCCGACTTTTGCCAAGCGGTAAGTCACCACGCTCTAAGCCCAAACTAGTGATCAGTCTTTAAAAGTTATTGTGACTGACTGAAAAAAAAAAACATTAGAATACAGATAATCAGTAATTCAATGGAAATAAGAGGAGAGATATCTCTCAAAGCAGTGAAGAAAAGTGAAATTTATTGGTTAGATCCGCGTGTCATAACAAATGATGTGGTTTTGTTCATGTGGCTAATCCTTCAAATCGCGTTCTACAAATCGTAGGTCTGCTCAATGATATAATGTTATCCAAATTGATTTTCCATTTCCACTCCTGGCAATTAACGCCACAGTTCTTTAAAACAAACCTTCCCATTACAGTAGGTACCTCATTCATCGAGTCAAGTTCTTCATAAGCCAATGTAAAAAAACAATTGAAAACATGTCTGTAAACAATGTTATTAAGTTTGCATTGATCAAAGTAAGGGAAGGAGGAATGGTATTTACACTACATGTCACGTACCATTTTTTACAATATTTTCCTCTCGGATTATATTGTCATAATATAACATGCAGCATAATCTGAACTTCAAATTTTCTGTATTTGTTGTTAATGGTTTCGTTATTTATACTTGCCTTTCATTCCTCCTATTTTCGTATTAGGAAAAGGTGATGAATGTTTTCGTTGACAGAAAGGTTTTCTCAGGGTCCTGTCATTTCCCCCGCCTTTGCACTCCATCGCTATGTCATAATTATTTCGTATCATTTCTCACAATTGTTGACCTCGCTCCTTAAAGCGGTGATCAAAATCTCTTCACTCACCTATTATTAAAGCCAATGATTTTTTTGTGAAAAGAATCCTGCAACAATTTTATTTCAGTGCGAAGTGCACATATATGTTTCTCTGCTTCATGATCAGTGACTGGAAGTTTTTAACTTTCGGTGTCTCGGGTTCTACCCGCAAATCACGGACGTATAGTACTGCGGAAACATTATTCTGGTTGGTACAGTCAAATGAGCCACGCCTCTGTCCTTTTATATTCTGCCGATAACCACGAACTAGAGTTGCAGGTGTGCACGTAAAACATTGAAACAAGTTGTTGCAGGATTCTTTTCACCAAAAATCACTGGCTCTACCTACTATATTTGTTTTATTTCGTGAGGAAACTCATTTGCTAAACCATGCACGCCACAGCACATGAATACATTTTCATCTTCGTTTGTATAAACTGATAGAATAATCTGTCATATCACACTAAGAACTCAGTTCATATGTACTTACAGTTTCAAGATATATTTACGATTGCTATTTGTATTGTGTACTATAAATACCAGCTTGAGCTTATAGCTGAAATTGCTAATGTGTGTTATTGACTGGGATCTATGTAACAGAGATAAGAATTTATGTTTATATAAAATATAAAATTTTTTATTATTTTATCTTTTGGATTTTCTCCACTTATACAGCTGAGTTTCCTACAAAGTAGCACAGGACAGTTAGCAAACTGTCGTGAATACAGTAACGGCTCGTAATAGGTTGACTTAGCTTATATTTTGAGCACACGGTCGGTTGGAAGTTCAAATCTTAGATAAAAACCAGATATACCTGTTTCTTGTGTGTTGAGATATTTCATGATGTGTGTGGCTGTAGAGCAAACGTTTAGCGTTATATAGTTTGGGCTGAATTCAACAAGAGTATACTCAATATAACCATCGGCGGAAAAATTGCCTGCGTGAAATGAAATGTAAGCTTAGGCCGCGGTCACACAGGACACAGAACTACTTCATTTAAAGATATTCTGTTTTGCGGAGCGGCTACACGAGCTACGAACAAGTTCGGAGCGCATTCTCTTCTCGTTCAAAATAAACTAGTTGCATGAAGTTACGAACGACACATCTTCGATTCTTCTCTCGTATTAACTGCTTGGAGCAGAGAGTAGGTAAACCTAAAGGCTTGTAGAAATGAGCTGTGTAACAAATGTGGCTGCTTCTTGGTCCGACATTTTACACTCGTTCAATTATATGAACTTTTAGGTGTGAAATATTTATATCCACTTTACACACACACAGAGCAGTATTGCAGTTAGATGCAATATGTTATTTAAAAAGTCGTGAATGTTGAGTGTAGATGGGATTACAACTAAATGTGGCACATTTCAAGTTCCACGTTTGTTGAGGTTAGAAATGTCGTTGAGTTTATTATGTTTAGTCGTGTAACCTCGCAGCATGTATAGCTTTAAACACGATCAAACATGGCTGCCGAATGTATTTAACTAAATGAGTTCAAGGTCTTCAGTGTGACCGTGGCCTGAGTTGCAGAGTTTTGCAAGTCAACATTCGTAATGAAAATTTTCGGTTTATTTGTTTAAAGTTAGAAAGTTTTTTGATCCTGTAATATTGTTTTTTTTTTTTTTTTTTTTATCTTGTCTGGAGCGTACAGTATGCGATACCGACAGTTAAACAGGCCTATGAGGAATGTATACTCACATGTGTTTTGAACGAAGTATGAGAGTTTTGCACAGTGGTTGTGAACACATGAGGTGTGTGTGTGTGGTTGGGACCGGAGCGACGCGACGGTACATCATGTTGTTGGGAAGTAGTGTCCGCCGGCTGGCCGACGATGGCTACGACGAGGAGGCAGCTGGTGACACGCAGGACGTGGAGCGACGACAGACCCCAGGAGAACGGCGCCAAGGTTGCCCGACAATCCTGCCCGACCCTGCCGGCCGTGCAGCATCAGCGCGTGCCTGACGCCTACGACTTCACCTGCAACGTGAGTACCGCTCCTCTGCAGAGAGTGACAGGTGGTGTTTAAATAACTCAGTTAATAATGTTAACCTGGTTAGGCCAAACTTTCAGCTTGAGGCATTCGAACACAAAAGAGCGGCATATTGGTCAACTGTTGGTTTCCTGTAAGCTGCTGTTTGCAGACGAAATACGCTAATTTGAGGGGAGGGATGTAAACACTAGACAAATCCAAATCCACAACACAGCAAAACTCAATGCGTTATGTTCAGAATATCAAAGAAATAAGTAGGCCTACGTATAAATACATACAGCTGTCAATACATATTATTTAAAAATATATATGCTTAGTTTGAATTCTCGCTATCTTAAAACCAGTAACATGCACTACACTACTCCAGCAGGTTACTTAGTATAAACAACTGGAGTGTATTCGTTCACTACTGCACACACTATCTGCCGGGTTACTACTGACCTGGTTGACACTCAGCCAATCACATCTGACAGTATCTGTGCGACACCACAGTGAACAATTTTGGAAACTAAATAAATGAAGTCTGACAAATCAGAGTAAATTCTAAGTAAAACTTTTACATTAGTCGTTGACATTCCAACTATGGCAAATAGGCTGTTGCCAGATAGGGCTGCAGATTATAAGATTCATACATTACGGAGGCTCGGACTATGAAAGATCTGCCGGCTACCGAAACCTTGGTGCCCACTCACTAATAACCAGTGTAAGTTGTCAGTGGCTGTAATGTCAACTAGCACAATTATCAACAAATGAAGCCCTATCGGGTGTCACGGGATATTGTAAAACTGGATTATTTTTATAACCAGACGAAAAAAAATATATTTTTTTAATTATTGAAGATATGTACACACGTTACAATAGGCATTGCCTACATGTTTTATCGATTTCTCGTTGCCCTGGACGCTAAATACAATGCAAAGAGGCGTCGCAATGTGTTGTTTGTGTACCCTTGCTCGTGTTGAACGTGGGAGTAACCAGTAACTACAGGATGAATTCAAACGTATTACAACCACTCATGAGACAGCTACGAAGTGTTCGCTGCTCCCAGGCGATGTAACATCTGTAAAACTTTAAACGGTAGATGTGTAGGCTAAAATACAGCAGGACTCTGAGAATGAGTCGGCGAATAGATTTTAGTTAACGCTTAACAACGAGGTTTTTATCGATGGCGAAAGTAAGAAGAAGTGAGTTTGGAGCTACGCCAAGGAAATGGCAGTGCCCACATGCGAAGATCCAAGTTTACTCTGGCGGAAATCAAGTCTGGGTCTCTACGATGTGAGGCGAAAACCCTAGCCGCGCTTACTGTGGCCGCTCAGGCATTGAGAAAAGTGAACTCTAGTACATCATTCAACAGCTCACGCACCGCCACTGATCATTATTATCCCTTTTAGCGTAGTGTCTAGCACGGGCCATTTATTTGATGCTCGCAGTGTAGATTTACAGGTATATATGAAATAACTCTTTAAAAAACTGCGTAGGAATGTGCGTCCGAGTAATGATGTATGTTGAGAGAGTTTTAATGCGTGTTAAGATTGTTAGTTTGGAAAAAGTAAAAAGGGGGAATCATATATAACAGAAGGAGGAGAAGAAGAGTAATTTGACCAGCGCTTAGCATAAAGGTCTCTAGTGCGCTTGTGAGGATATGTGGTATGGAGAAACTGCAGAGTGCAAGGGTCGTAGAAACGGAAGTGCTCGGAGTAAACACCCTATCCAATGGCAACGTCCACAACGTTTCCCACTTACAAAAATCTGGAAAGATCCCACCAGGAATCGAATCCGGATAATCTAGTTGGGATGTGATTAGTCCTACCACTACACCACTACTTTTACTCATCTTCCCCTCCCAGTAGGTAAAAGTATTAGCAAATATTTATGACAGAGTGAAGCGATCTGTTAGCATAAGTTCGTGTGTTTTAATTGAACGTACACAATTTCTGCATCACAAATGTTAACGCATTGCTGTGGTAAACTGTTTGCTCACAATGACATTTGCTTGCTGTATGGCCTATATTGATTGCTAAAATCCTGTTAATGCCAATATGATGTTCTAAGCAATGTCGCATGCCGTCTTAAATGGTCAGTGGGTGACAGGTGATGCTGCTGGGAGACTCCGGTGTCGGGAAGACCTGCCTGCTAGTGCGGTTCCGAGACGGGCTGTTCCTCTCCGGCAACTTCATTTCCACAGTGGGCATCGACTTCCGGGTGAGCTGCACCCGCCTGCCTCCGCCCAGCTTCGCCCAAACTACAGCTCCACACACTCATATCACCACATAACGAGACTGTGTCATTATACCAGCTGTAAATGAAAGTGTGTTATAAACTTAGCGAGATAATTTCTTATAAAGATAATAAAGAGGTCAAGTTACATAACAAAAATATATGCCTGGCGTAAATCTTAGTGGAAAATTCGCGATGTAAATTGAAATTGCAAAACAAAATTTATAAAAATGACCAAAATTAAAGATAAATTAATAACGAATTTCCGGGTGCGGTTTAGTAATAATAATATCTGCAAGCTGTGAACAAATGGTTCCAATTGTCTTTAACATTCAGTAAATAATACGGCTGTCACACCTTTTTTGGAATATTATTTTCCATTTCATATATATATATATATATATATATATATATATATATATATATATATATATATATATATATATATATATGTATATATATATAGATAGATAGATAGATAGAGAGAGAGAGAGAGAGAGAGAGCTATTAACTGACATAGTTTGTAGCAGGAGGCTGCGATGAACAAAAAGGCAGCTTTGTCGCAACACCCTCAAGTGAACTTTTTTCGAGAAAATCTGACGGAAGAAATGCGGAGCCTTACAGGTACGCAACACGCGATGCACACGAGGTTTGAGCAATCCAGTTTTCTACTGAAAGTAAAGGTATTCGAAAATACTTTTTTTTTACATATTGCATATTATGTTATTGCTGAACCGCGCCCGAATTCATTGTTATTTTTCATTACTTTTGTTTATTTTAACAAATATTTGTTTTCAATGTAAATTTTCAATCGCTTAGGTGGTACGTTTCGTCAGTACAGGGTTCGTCTACGTTTTAAGAAGTAGTTCGTTTCATTCACAAATACCAATTAGGTATTGTAATTCGTCTTGCTTATATACAGTAACGGCTGCATTAAGATAAATAGTTCTAAATCAATATACCATTGTTTTAAAACAGTCTGACTGTTTGTAGATTTTAAAAATTATTTTAAATGGTATCGTTGAAAAGTCAGATAGTGATGCTGATGTTTCATCTATTCATCGGACTAAGCTATAATAAACTTTTCTGACTATTCAGATTAACAAATATGGTTCGTGTATTTTTATTTGTGGAATAAATTGGAAACATTGCTGTGGTTGTAACGAAACATCAGTTTTATAATAGAAAATTGACCCTCTTTTACGAAAATGGTTATTACCGAGAAAAAATGTTGTTACTGCTTCAAAGAATTTACTTAATAGCGTATGCTCGTCTTGTTTGTTAGAACCGTAAAATATTCAAGCTATTATTCGCTTTAATTTTGCAAGAGATGCGTTCTCTTTATTTTAAATATATGGCTACAAACTCAAAGCATAGGTATTTTAATTTAAGTACTTGATTGGCTTGGAATTGGGAATAATTTTAACAAACGAGATTATTGTAATAAAGTATGCATGTTCCAAACGTTGTAGATCAATTACAAGATTTCAGATTACGTAAAATAATTTTGGAAACATGAGTTGTAACGTTTAGTAATATTCACAGGAAAAATTTAATAAGATATTTCTTATGAAGGTATGTATACAGGTTGTTCATGAAATTATTTACAAACTGTGCAAGATGATTCCTTGGTGAAAAGTGAGGTAAATTTATATAATGCGTGTTTTTGATTGGCGCAAATTTTGAGGGAGAAATGTCGCGATTGAAAGTTCAATTTATTAACATAACCTTAATTTAAAATTAATGACATTCCGATTATATTTTAATAATACAAAGATCCGCATTAAAAAATTTGTTTCTTATATCTTTCACCTTTATTAAACAGTGGAGTTGCTTAAACCACATGTGTATGGCATGTTGCCTACCTGTAAGGCTTCACATTTTTACGCCATTTTCTTGAAAACAGTTCACTTAAGGATGTTGTGATAGTTCGACTTGTTTTATACATCGCAGCTTCCTGGTACAAACTATGTCATTTAATAGCCAATATATAAAAGAAAGTCGTGTTAATTACACTATTTATAACTCAAGAACGGCCGAACTGATTTGGCTGAAAATTGGTGGGGAGGTAGCTTAGAAGCAGAAGAAGGACAAAGGATACTTTTTATCCCGTTCGACCGCGTTCATGTGTGACGTCACTATAAAATGTGGTATAACAAAAACGCATATGACATGGAATAACAAAACGCAAATGACAGCTAAACATAATTTTGTCTATGGACAAGTTTGTGTGAAAATTTGATACTTATAAAATTTGTCAGAAATCAATTATCAGTAATAATCAGTAATTTATATTCTCTTTGAATCATCATTGACAATGCCGCGACCAAGACGATCGAATTTTTCCCGACAAAGCATGTTCACGGGTAGGAAGACCATCTGCATTGTTTGTTCTTGCGCCTGATAATAAAACAAATGAAGAGTGCAACCTATGCACCAAAATACATGAAAAATAAAGAATAATTAAAATACTTAATCCAAAATCTGCTTACTTATTGCCTCTAAGGCGGAACAGAGTTCGCAGGGCCAGCTAGTAGCCAATAAATCCAATGGTAAATTATATGCTTGACGAGCCTACTGAAGGTGTTATTACTAAACTGCACCCGAAAATTCGTTATTTATTTCTCTTTAATTTTGTTTAAACAGTTTAGCTTTCCAGTGCCAATTTTCAATCGCGAATTTCTCAATTGTATGATTTAAACCGGCAAAAACTTTGTTGCATAAATTAACCTAATTTTTACAAGTAATAATCTTTGGTAATATTCTTTAGTAAATATCCGGTATTACATTAATATGTGCATTCCAAGATTAATACCTACAATGACATCTTAATGACGGAAGACAGTCAAAGTAAACAATTTTTACATATCACCGATTACAGCTTAAATTTAAAAATATCGATGAGTATGAAGAAAGCTCTGAAATAAATCATCTATGGAAAACTGAGTCAGTACATGCTTGCATGCAGAATGACTTGAAGGATGGTTTTGTTCTTGTTACGAACATTCAGTTTTATTGGTACGAAAAAATTGTTGAACTCGACTGCACCATTTTCATCTCGTCTTAAATATTTTTGTGCCCATAACTTGTAATGCCATTTTTTGAACTAGCAGTTAAATGTTAACTGTCTTGCTTTGCTTCGCCAGCTTAAAATAATAATTTATAAATTTTCGTCGCCATCGTAAGAAAGAAAGTGGCATCGTTGTGTACAAAATAACTATGCATGTTTGTGAAGTAACACTTGTTATCGTTCCTGAGGTGCAGACTTATCCGCGAATGTTTAAAGGATGAGCGATAATGTACATGATTTAAAATTTCCTTTTCATATACATACAAGAGGGGCGTACAGACTTTTCGTCGATTTAAGTGCAACCATTAAAAGTTAAGAATTGATTTAATAGTTTGCTTTACGAAAGTCTGTACCAAGGTTCTTTACCAGCATCTACACACAATTCACACTTAATGTAATTTAAATACAAGATTGGCTGAAAACACTATGCATGCTTTATCAAACGGGTTCAAGGTATGTCAGTGAGTTCTGAGGTGACTTATAATAATGTTCCTGTCTATTTCTTAGTAAATATTTTATAATGAACAGATTTAAAAAAAATCTGCTGTGAATCTCATGCAATGTGTTTCAAACAGATTACAGACCTGTTCATGGCAACTGGGGTGAAAATGCTGACTTCTGGCAAAATTTATGCTGTTAATTGTACATGGCAGAATATCAGCTCTAAACTTCGTCTAACTTCAACACCAACTTTGTCACATTTTTTCGCCGAAAGGGTTTTTCACTGGATTTGTATGTGTACTGTTACTATATTCATTTTAGAAATGATAAAAATGCTTTAGAAAATGTGTTGATTTGCGTAGTTTCATTACTAACTATACATTAGTCGTACTGCTCAGAAAAGGGGTTGTGCCGCTCCTGAAAAGGTAAGACAATTAAATAATTAATATTCAGTAAAATACATCGTATCTGTCTGTCAGACTGTCAAAGGTAAGTATAATCAAAACTATATTATGAAACATTTAGTGAAATTACAGTTATGTTTACTTTGATTATGCGGTCCTAAGCTACAAATATATATATACTGCAGTAAGAGAAGGGTATTTAATGGCCTCTATAGGTAAGGAGATCGGACCATCATAGGTTGTTCACCATAAAGTAAGCACTTTTAGAGGGCCTGCAAAATTATTCTGTCCGTCCCCTAGCTTCCAACTATTTATTGTTGGATTTCCAAGTGGCTAATATACCGTATATAAATGTCAAATGTGCTCAGCTCACCACAAACAATGAATGCTTAACGACTGAACCTATTATTTTATGGACATGTGTCATTGTCACGTAGACTTGCTGAGTCCCTGAAAACTGCAATAAAATAGATACAAACAAATAAAAACGAGACGTCGGTATTTGGTTTTAACAAAATTATAACATACATACAGTTCAGAATAAAAGTATTTTATTGGTATTCCCAGGAAAATATGCAATACGAAAAATACTAACATACAGACAACAAAAGTGTGGGGAAAATGACGATAAGTATGTACAAGAACTAAGATAATAGCACAAGCAAGCACAGTGGATGGGACGGATATATGTAAGGACGACAAAATAAGAGGATAGCAGAAGAATGTCAACGACACTGAGTGAGGTGGCGCAATGGTAAAGTCACTGGACTCGCATTCGGGAGGAACTGGGCTCGATTCCCAACCCGGTCATCATAATCAATTTTTCAATTTTTTTTTCTTCCGAAATCTCTGTAGACGAATGCTGGCATGGTTCCTCACTACAGGCCATGGATTATTTCTTCCCATTTCCTGTCATTCTGAAATATTGGTTTCGTGGAAATTTAATTTGGCCAGTGGATTTCCTCTTGACACTCCCGTTTCTCCGTAACTTTGAATTCTGTCATTGCTATATTACTTACCTCGTATCATTCTGGCCAGCTCTCACAATCTCACTGTTAAGGTGGCCGCCTACTGAGGCCACCAAGCGATGTGTAGAGCTTCAGTTGTTACAAAATTATTCGAAGACTGCTCGTCGCACATGAATGACACCTGCATAGGGATATAATTCAAGGTACATGGGTGTTTCTGCTGTCCTTTAGGTATGAACATTTAGGCGCAGAATATTTTAAAAGGCATAGGCATGTAGGAACACACCTATGTAATATTACGGTACACAGGGTGTCCCATAGAGCAAACAGAAATTGGTGAAGTATGGAATGTTCGAATAATGCTTTAGTGAAATGAAATGTTATTGTGAATAACGACATTACTACTACATGCCACTCCATCCCGCCGACCATGTACATTGCGTACAAAGCAATTTGAACCATCGCATACGCATATGCAAAGTACATTGCGACCATCAATTTGAGCATTTTCTGTTTTAACGACACATGGAAGTGAACACACTGCTGTTGTAGTACACCAACACACTACAACTATGAAACCGGACTTATGGGACAACCTGTATAATGATAGGGTCACCACTGAATGTCTCATAGAGGCGAGTTGTCGGCGAGAAGACTGCACACCAGGGAGGCGTGATGCGCATATTGTGTCGTCCTTACTGTCTTTGCACTGATAGGCCTCGAACACGCTTTAATACCTTCAACCAAACGGCCG
This sequence comes from Medauroidea extradentata, assembly GCA_003012365.1. Lineage (NCBI taxonomy): Eukaryota > Metazoa > Arthropoda > Insecta > Phasmatodea > Phasmatidae > Medauroidea > Medauroidea extradentata. The sequence continues at coordinate 208,248 of PNEQ01052272.1, forward strand.
CCTTAAAAGGGCGTGGTACATAATTCAACGCTAGAAGCATTAATCTATAACTGTAGGTTTCTTGAAGCCAATTTGCGAAAATTAAACAATAGCAATCCTAGACAATAGTTTTAGCCAGCGTTTCAAGCAAAATAGTTTACAGTGTTACGAACTTCTGAGGCACAATCTCTGACGCCGGAACCTCGTGCACTTAACTGCGGCGCAAGAGATCACGCGCAACGAATGAGTAATTTTGGATAAATATTTACTCACAAAGTTGGTAAATACCATTATCTAGGATTGTCATTGAGTATTTTAACCATATTGGCTTCGAAAAAGCGTAGAAATCAATTGATGTTTTCAGCGTTTATGTATATACCACCAACTCTTAAGAGCTCACTAAAAACTCTCCACTTCACTGAGTTAGTCTATAGCAACCTCATTGTCGCACCTACTCACCTTTAACGACAACAGATGATGTAGATTTTTAAACGTTATTCTTGGTTTTCAGCAACTCAACAATGTCTGTCGCAATGACTTGTGCCCAAAAAATAGTTCAGTCTGTAGCAGAAGAATAAATATGGTTTTGGTACAGTCGACCATATATACGTTTGAATATGGTGAAACAAGTACGCATTTGAGCCAACATAATTTTTTGGGCAGAACAAAAAATATTGGTTATTTTTTTCTAATTAAAATGTGTATTTATTTTTAGAGAGTACTTACCCACCAGGCAATCAAATATTTGGTTGATCAAACTGTTGCGTGCACGGCCACAGAAGAACAGGTCTGGACACTGTGACGCCACTGTTTCTGTGGTGTTGTTGGAACTACGCGTAGAGGTTCTTGTCGGAGCCGATAGGGGTACTAGTATATCCCGTTCACTTTAAACTGTGCACTCCGGAACACTTACAATGACTAACAACTCAAATTAATTGGGACCAAATATGTACAGTTTTGAGAGTGGTGAAATATTTGCATTGCTTTTTAGTGACATGGACGTATTAAAAACATATAGATGCAAAATGGCTGAAAGCTAATTTTCAGCAGGTCTCTCTTTATAATGTCTTTGAATGTTCCTTGCAATGGGACAGAATGACAAACTGGGATATTGTGGACATACGCCAATGCGATATATGTCGTTTCAGAAACTTTATCGTGAACAGTCTATATCACGACGGTACATTGTAATGCTAAAATACCATTACTGTACTAGAGGCACTTTCAGTCATAAAGGTGTTAACTGAACATCATTGGTAAATAGTCTCGAGTCCAGACCTGTATTTCTAGAACCGTAGTTCCGCGCTTCCAAACACATATATGGTCCAGTGTGCCCTGCGAGGACAGTTTAAAGACATAATCACGTGTTGACAGTCATTGATGCTAGATGCGAGGGCGGTGTATTTTCAGAACAAGGTGGTGACGGTGGACCAGAGCAAAGTGAAGCTGCAGATATGGGACACGGCGGGACAGGAGCGCTTCCGCAGCGTTACACACGCTTACTACAGAGATGCACACGGTGAGTCTCTACAATCCGTACACGTGTCTAGACAGGCTGTTAAGAATTAAGTATTTCGTATTGGAGGTGTTATGAGGACCAGAACAAGAAGGAAGTGTCCAGAAAACACGGGGTCCGAAACGCATACCTGAAGTACACTTGCACTTACCGAGAACTGTGAACACAGTTCACAATGACAACACGACCAGGTGTCTCCTGCCTGCTGTACAACAGACAAGTGTTTGAATTCTGTGTCCGCGTTTGTGTACTGCCCCTTGGTAGGTTCGCCGTAATAGAACATAGAGCTTGGAGTAGAAGATAATGGTATTTACACTCGCGACGTTGAACATATACTCACAGATTTTCGGGTATGCGTTCCAGACCCCATGTTGACTGGACATTTACTTTTTGTTTTGGTCCATACTGCGATCTCTCGTATTATGTAATACTTTTTTTGTTAACATCTCGTATATGTATTGTGCTTACAGCACACCGTAACACATTCTCAACCCTAATTCTCACGTTTGGTATGCCCATAGTTTCTTATTCTCGCATATTGGTACATGTGGTTTTAGGCTGCTGTCACACTTGATTCGCAACTTATTCACTTACGTGTGTTCAGTTTTATGTGGCGCTAACACGAGCTAAAAAAAAAGCTCTGATCGCGTCTCTTCCCGTTCAAAGTAAATTATAAAGTGGAATATTTTAATGATTTTAGTGCCATAACTATATTTCCGAATAAGTTATGAAAACAGCATTGTGTGAACCTGCATACATATGAAAGGTACGATCTACTGAAGCTCCTAAAAATTTTTTGGGGAATGGTTGGACCTTAAATCATATTACAGTACATTGGCACTGGTACGTACAATATTTTAAATTAAGAAAACCAATCTTGTCTAATATGGCACTTAACTCTTTTAAATGTTCCATTCTGTAATTATGTACTTACATATGTAGTTTAGAACGACATACATTCTCTTCTTCTCTGCTGTTGGCCACTTCGAGGGTGACAAGCTGTAAATTAATTTATTTCTCTTTCGATACTACAGTTTAAGGATTTTATTTATAAATTTTCCTGCAAATTTTGGCACGCAGTCTCAAGAAAATATTAGCTCTATTTTCAGTTGTTTATCTATCACGCAGTGTTAAGTATGTTAGCTTTTGCTGTGATAACTTCTTTAACAAACAACTTGTCGACATGTGCTGGTTTCTCATGCTGCATTACACTTGAAGTAATTGTCTCATAAATTTTCGTTGTTGCGCAATGTTACCATTATTGCTTAAGGCTGTTCAAGTGGAGAAAAATCGTAATTTTATATTTGTATGAAATAGTGTTAGTTTGGTAGACGTTACTTAGGTGTAGATTTTCCTCGTACAAAAAAAATCTCAGTTAGTTATCCCATAATGGCTCTTCAAAGACAAAATTTGCAAATTTTTCGTTCATACAAGCTGCAAAAACCAATGAACGTAATGAAATGTAAAATTCGCATTGATAATACGTGTCATGGGCCACTGTATGGCATGGTTTAATCCATTACAGAACATTTTTCGATTTAAAGAAGTGATAACAGAGACAACAAATCTAAATTTTATATTTTTTTTAAATACAATACAAAATATTTTGTAATGTGTTTTTAAAACACGTCACTCAGCATCCCGTGACATGTAGTTTCAGTGTGAATTTTTTCATTACATTATAATCGTGGGTTTTTGCGGCTTATAAGAACCAGAAACATGCAAATTTTGATTACCATTATGTAAAAAGCGGCTTAGATAATTATTTTTTCGTAAAAGGAAAATGTACAGGCAAGTTAACGTCTACAAAACTAACACTATTTAATACAAATATAAAATTACGATTATTCCCCACTTGAACACTCTTAAATACAGGCCATGCTAAGTGAATGTGTCTGTCTGCGCAGTTGATTTCAACGTTTTTAAATGTTTTACTTTCTTACTATTCGTCAGAACAGCTTAGGGCCAGGACAACGCAAGCGGTTTCAGTAAAGTCATAATATAATGTGTTTCATACAAGCTAGACTGTCATCAAGGCATGAAACAACTTCGTCTTCTTTGTCCTTAGTTCACACCCTTACACATTACACACGACGAATTATTTTGTACGGCCGCAGTACTTCACATTTTGGAACACCCGATTTCGTGAGACCTTTCGCCGTTATACTTAGCTGATATCTGTTAAATTTTCAGAAGTTTCCCCGATTCGAGTATCCTCGAGCACTGAAACTGCTGGCTTACTTCTGTCTCAATTGTTCGGACATGTTTTTTCAGGTATTTTCTCGACCTCATCGTGTTGGTTTAGTTTATTATTTTTCCTGAACAGCTGGCATATTTCCTACTGCTGAGAGCGATTTTTGTTCATCCTTTATGTATTTGTATTTTGTAGCGTGGGACAATGGCTTGCTTTTCTTACTTTATTGCGGCTT
>PNEQ01052272.1:212271-225496 GCA_003012365.1 Medauroidea extradentata
TTTTTTTTTTTTTTTTTTTTTTTTTTTTTTTTTTTTTTTTTTTTTTTTTTTTTTTTTTTTTTTTTTTTTTTTTTTTTTTTTTTTTTTTTTTTTTTTTTTTTTTTTTTTTTTTTTTTTTTTTTTTTTTTTTTTTTTTTTTTTTTTTTTTTTTTTTTTTTTTTTTTTTTTTTTTTTTTTTTTTTTTTTTTTTTTTTTTAATCTTAGCATGTTTTTATATTTCTCCTGTCTCGCATCTGTTGCCGTTTCTGAGCATTCTTTTCATTCGGATGTTTGTAAAAAAACGTTTTCGCAACAATTACTATAAAAGAATTGCGATTGTTTCAAAGAATACGTTGTGAAGCTCTGTAACTGACATAATTACGGAAGAAATACACTGACATGGAATAACGAAGTTGTTGACGTTAAACTTTAAGTAGTCGTAAAAAAACTAAGTATATTGTGAAAGTTGTGTTCTTTATTAAAATCAATAATTTTATGGGAATTCCCCTTTACCGGGCTGATTACATTAAAACACATACAAAACATCAATTTTCAAAAAAAAAATTATGTTCAGAAAAATTAAATGCTCTTCATGGTCGGACACTTTAGGGATCTAGAAACTACTTATACTGAGCTGAGTGTTTATCATTCTCACAATCTTGCTAGCCTAGTCAAGAAATGGGAGCATATTTCAATTCATGAAATGTAAGGTGTTCTCATTTCTCGCATTGTTTCTTTCTTTTCAATAACTGTGAATTAACTCTTACTCCAAATTGGTACTTGTATGAAATAATTTTGTCTCTTATAATTCATAAATAAATACATCTAATGCACTGTACTGAGGGCAGCAGCCAATAGATTTTAATTTTTTATTTATTTGCCAATGATCGAAGTAGTCACACTGACCAATGTTAAACCCCAATTTGACAGCATGTTTTTAGTATATCCTGGTTTTCCGTTGCTCTTCACTTTATTGTATTCGTTAAAGTGTAATTTTTATGAAACATATACACAGATAAGAAACTGATTTGTATTTATGGCTTATTTTTATCCGGAATATTTTTAATGAATGTCTTTGTAAGTATTTAAAAAATATCATGATTACATATTCACCTGACTACGTCAATTTTAAGTGATAGCCTACGTAAACTTGATATTTATTTTTTCAGAATAGTATGGGAATAGTATGGAAATGGTTATTTCATGAGGGTAATATTCAGAAAGGATGTTACAATTTATATGTATTTTTTAAATTAAATTTTAACAGCAATAAATACCGTATTTATCTAACCTGCAAACGAAACATTTCCCATAAAATTAATTTCTACCCTCTTCTAAAACATTCTAAATACGCCTCCGGTGAGCTAAGCAATCAGGGGTGAACGTGAATCATGTTAGCGTATTGTGCAAGTAATGTCGAATAAAACGAGTACGGGACAACATGTAGCAGAGGTCAATCGTCATATGGCTGGTGACAGCAGCTGCGGGCCTGTTTATGTATAGGTGTTTATGAAAAATCTCGGTTAACCTGATCAGGGCAGAATTTTAGATCGGCTTGTCCGATAAGTGACCCGTCTGAAGTATAATCACGTTTTAAAGTCAAAGAGTTATCCCGTTAAAATCTTGACTGAACCCGTTCCACGCCAGGGTTAAGTTGCCTTTTGATGATAATACACATGAAATGGCTGTAAAACAAATATAAATACGTATCATCCTAACCTGTTGTAGGGTAAGATCCTACGCGTGATGTTCAAAATATCAAAGCAAGAAGTACGAAACGCATACATTCTATACTTTGTAAAAGAAATGTGACATACTGGAGTTTTATGAATTAATTGTATTCTAATTTAGTGGTGAATTCAATTGCACAGTATTTGTTTAGTACTGTTTAATGCAGTGTATTTGAACTTTTACACTTTAGTTTTTTTTTTTGTACACAAACTAATGGCATAAAAACTGACGTAATTTAGTTAAATGTTCAATACTTGTTTTAAAAAAAATTAGGCCAATTTTAGAATTATGTCATCTCGAAACTTTGATGTGCCTTTAGGCGTTTGTTTATATTTGTTTAATCCATTGTGATCGATTTAGCTTGGCGACAAAGCTTTATCATGATACTTTTCATGAACGACCTTGTGTGTGTGTTGCAGCCCTGCTGCTGCTGTATGACGTCACCAACAAGACGAGCTTCGACAACATTCGCGCCTGGCTAGGCGAGATACGGGAGTACGCTCAGGACGACGTGGTCATCATGCTGCTGGGTGAGTAGATCGCTTTTCTTACATCAGTGGGTAGCTATTACCGAAGCTGATTATGCAAGTTGACACTGAAGAAAGAACGGATTGAAGATATTTGGCCAGCCTCAACAGCTAGGTCTTGAGAGCTGGGTTCCGATTAAATATTACTACCTGCTAAATTTGCACCTATGCATCGTACCACAGGTGTATAGCAAGAAAAACGGGTCTTCAGTTGCACTTTAAGTCTTTAGTTGGACCTGAATATACGCATACGTTTTATAGCTATGTATGCGCGAACAAAACAAATATACTTGTGCCGAAGTACTCTATAAACACACATTAGAGCCATTGTTAACCGACTTCAAAAAAAGGAGGAGGTTATTAATTCGGCTGTAGATTATTTTGTGTTTGTTACCTCAGAACTCCGTCATTTATAAACCGATTTGGAATATTTTTTGTAAAGGGGGTATTTACAAGTAGGTTCCATTTTAATTTTATTAGCATTGTGCCTTGGATTCCGAAGATACATCAGGGAACGCGTTAAAATCAAATAGGAGTGAGTGAGAGAATTTTGATCAGTGCTTATTATTGAAGTCTTTAGCGCTGGTGACGGGTGACATGAGGTGAGTATGGAGCGGCGCGCCGGAATGAAAGGGCGGGGGAAACGGGAGATCCCCGAGAAAACCCGCTGACCAGTGGCCTCCTTCGGCACGATTCGAATACGAAATGTACAGTGATTAAGATATTGGAAGGTTTATGACAACCCAAGACTATGGTCAAGGACTTTCTGGACTGACTTGGACTGCAAAGGTACAACGGAACTTCTTAGCGACAGACAGCACAAATGTGGCAGGTAGGCACCGGAACTCCGTAAGAAATCAAGAAATCAACCATTTTTAACAAAAAAATAACACCGACTTTAAAATATAAGAAAAATGCACTAAAAAGTAAAATAATAATTTCCTTTATTTTTATACTGCTTAGAATACAATCAATTTATTAGGATAGCAATACACAATTATTGTTATTTTTGATGCCAGCCAAACTTTTAAGAAACTGAACGAATTTCCTAAAATTGATCAAATGTTTTTAAACTTGCGTTAATTTGATAATGTAGCAATACCTAACTAAACCAGGTGCTCCCCTTTCAAACCCCCTCCATTTACGTATACGTCCACCTCTGCACACCATATTTTTCAACGCCACACGACTGCTCTTTGTGTTGATTAAGATATTAAGAAATGCTTAGATGTAGTCAACGTTTAAATTCATTAAATTAGATGTATACCTTCGCTACTTCGTTACACGTTTGTTAACCTTGGCTGGCTCCGACTCCAAAAATGACGGTAATTGTATATTACTGTCCTAATAAATTGATTGTATTCTAAGCAGTCTAAAAATAAAGTTGATTATTTTTTACTTTTTAATGCACTTTTTTTTCGGGGTATATTTCTTTGAAGTCGGAGTTATTTTTTGTTAAAAAAATGTTTGTACCAACACGTGATATATTTGAGTTCTGCGTGTGCCGATTTAATTACGCTTCAGCACATCCCGACTCAAAGCAAGTGCAAATGTTGCGTTGTACCCATAAAAAGCGGGCACCTTGTTGCTGTGTTGCGTGAACGGAAAGATTCTCGAGAAAACAACCCGCCAGCCTACGGGAATATCAGGCACGTTTCCCATACGTGAAAGTCGGAACTATAAATCCGTTTGCCATTGTAAGAGACTAGCTGTCTGGACATTTCTCCGCCTCGGCTAATATATTAAGGGCAACAACTCGGACATTATTGTTTTGGTTAGTACTATACTTTGTCTGTTTTATTTATAAGCTTGATTGATTAGTTTATAACGTTAAAGGTCGTTACATAAATAAAGTGAAGTTTTCTTTTCTCTAAACTACCTAAAAAGTGTGCCGCGGCTCTGCTATTGCCTCCTAGACCTCTATGTTCACTATGGTCTATCCTACACCGTGGGTCTCGACGGAAGACTTTGATATACGTGGTATATTCGGAAAAAGTAGTAATATTTACAAGACTAGGGTTTGATAATTAAATACTGATGAAACATAGTTCATCGAGGAATATTTTTGCCGTCCATTGCTAACCCGCTTGTTGTAGGGGCTATAATAAAGCTATGTACAGATCAGTAGAATGAAATGACACTCTACACATTTGAGTATAAGATATGGTGCCAGAGTGCCTGTTTGTACAAAGTGTCTATTCAAACTATCGGCCACCGTTGGCCATACGAACAGTAAATTGTTGAAGCACCTCAAGTACACAAATATCCCAGTTGGTAGAATATTATCATTTGTTCGGCTACATCCGGTATAGCAACATCCTCCTTGATTTCAACTGCTGCGGTGCCTTTCACGTTCGTATACTGGGCAACAAAGTCACACGAAGTAGTAAGCTAGCGTACAGATTCAGTTCAACAGCAAACAAGGTAAAAACCACCAGTGCTACAGAAGACAAAGATCCACAAAAGTTTATTTGTTTGTAACAGTGACGAAATAGTGCCTAGTAATTAAAGGATGGTTTATGCGCTCTTTTAAATAGTGGACAAAATAACTAGTTACTTCTTAAGCATGTGGCTTGTGTGTATATCAGCTATGTCTGCTCTAAAAAATTGTTTTCACGTGGCATTTCCATGTATAAAACATCACTTTAAAAATTGAAATTCATTTTTGGTTCCTGAAATACTATAAAAATGCTTTACATAGCATAGTAAGTTAATGTTTCACTTAATTTTACTGGATATGTAAGTCACCTAACGTTGTCGTATTTATTATTGTGTTATACCCAAGATCTCTTTCTACAAAGCTTACAGCCACAAAGTTTAATGTAGAATCCATGTTAAAATAAATAACTTAACTCCTGTGAAATTTCCGTAAGAAACATTGAAATAGGAAGAAGTTTACAAGAAAATCCATTCGCTCTTAAGGAAAATGTAAATTTGAGGGTCTTGTTTTATATATAAGGTAAACCTATTGAAATAAAATTAGCGTAGTTGTTTAATGTGGTAATATACTCTAGAAATGTCTCTTATGAAGCATTTTTCCTTGAAAAATATTAATTTACAACTGAGCTATTAAAAACTATTTTAACACTGATTTCCCATGAAATCTGAGTAGCTGGGTAAAGAATATTTTTTTTACTAAATTAATTTTGTGCTATAAAATTAAAATTTTATTTATATTTTTTCACGAGGAAAAGTTGTATGCAGAGTCTCTCAGATCTCAACATACACCGGTACAAAACAGCCGGATGTCCGCTCGTCTCAAAAGTGCTGGTCGCGTACTGCCACTGCACGCTGCTGCGAGGGAATGTTCATAAGTTATTCACACACCAGTCGGTGACATCGACAGTGCTGTTTCCGTGTAAGCTTATTACCAACGTTATCGCTATGCTGTTCGGCTCGAAATATAATTTACGACCAAGTTGTTTCCTTCGTGATATAATGCCACTAACCTTAAATATGTTATGACCGAACAAACGTGAAACCGCGTATCCCTGCCACATGAATTGGTGGCAACATTGTGGCAGAACGTTTATTCGAAATTTATTTTAATTCGTATAATTTTAATTGTAGTAAACCACAAATTATCATATAACGTACGTAAGTGGTGAAATTATTTGCATAATCTGTTCTTAGTAGCAGATTTAACTTTCGGTTAAGTTATCCCTCATCCTCCTCCCACCGAAAATGCGCCGAAATTTCGGCATCAGAGAAAATTTCTGACAGAGCCGTGCAATAAAATAGGACTTGGTTTTTAAAACTCGCTCGGCTTTTTACACTTAATGTGCGGCGTTGTCGGCGTCGTGCGCATGAATCGTGGAATATCTGCCCACAACGTGGCTTATTATAAATTTAGTATTAGCTTTGGTTTCTGAATTAATTCTCTACATTTGGCTTTGATAGGTAATATGATACGGTGAACAGTGTCAGTTAAATATTACTAAAACTGTTTTATTAATTAGTGTTGCAAAAATGGAGTTTAAAATAAGGTTCTACCTGCTTTCCTACGAGCGAAATTAAGGGAACGATTCCATCATGTTACATTTGAACTTTCCAGTGAGACTTATTCTGCACCATATCATGGCCGGCCAAATGCATGAAAATAATTAGGAAATTAAACATAACAGAGATAGCGGCAGATGTTCCGTCTCCACAGTATCCCGGGCCATTCTAGTCATAGTTAGTTAAATTCGCTGATGAGGAGCACCCACTGCTCACCTCGCCCCCCCCCCCCTTGTTTCCAGGGCGTGGAATGTGACCTCGGCAGGCCACACTATCCCTGGTGGACCACCAATTGATAAATATGGTACAAGGAGTTGTAAACATCACGTAAGGTAATTAGCAAGTAGCCTACGAAGGCAAGTGATATTTGAAACTAAAATCTACCCGGTGTTTCCCGCCTCCAGATGGACAAGAAAAGGCTGGGGAGAAGTTATACCGGCAGTTCTAACCGAGAGACTCCATCTTCGTCCAACCGTCCTGAAGAATGGACGAGGTGAGGTGGGAGTGAAGCATCGACGAAATGCAAGCAAGAGAAGAGCGGGATATCTCTGAGAAATTCCGTCAACCAACGGGAATATTTGCTCTCGTTCGTTACGTGCGGAAATCAGAATCGAATCGGGATAGCCGTATCTTATTTCTGGTTTTCAAAGGTGATTTTTGCCAAGAGTGCTGAAATATCTAATTCCGGTGGTGAGTGGGTTCCGTGGGTTAAAAAACTTTGTAACTAAGGTATGCTTCGTATGGAGGTAAATGCGCCGGGGCAGAGCTCTGTTTGGCCTGGTCCAGAAGAGAGTTCTGATAGGCTTCTCCGCGTATGAATGACTGAATCGATATCTAATCAGCCAAGTCAGTCGCTGGCGAGGCGGGCCTCTAGGTACTGAATTATAAGAAAATAGCGCGGCGCGCTTGTGTTAGGAGTAAGTCGGTCGAGCGGCCGAGTACTGATTTATTGAGCCGATTGCGAGTAATTAATTCTACCGTCGCACTGCACGTCCTTGCGAGACTGGAGGCCACTTGGACTCTACTGGAGACGTGGTCGATAAGGAATACTTTAGAGGTTATGTCACAGTGATTAATCAGACAGATAACTACGGGCCCAGGCGTTAGACCGCGACTTGCGGCAAAATAGAACGATTTTTTTTGCAGGTAATATTGTTACGAGGACATGGGGGACGTAGCTCTGGACTACAACCAGAAATATAAACCAAATGCTGCCTAACTCTAAGGGGCAAAAACGTAAAATATCGTAGGCTACTCGCTTCTACTGCTTATGCAAGAGGTATCCAACTGGTTCGTAAAAGTTGCGTACTCACTAATGAGTAACACCTGAAATTAATATAATCAGACAATTCAACACTAGACTCAAAAAACTTATGAAAGCTGGGGGCCAGAGTAATTAATGAAAAATAATTACAACGAATTTAAACGACTATAATGTATTAAATATAAATAAGACGAAATTATAAGAGCTATTGTTAAGAATTTAAACGGTTAAATGAATGACTACAAAGGTTATTGAAATTTAAAAAGACAATTATCAATTAACAATTATTGAATAGAACATTATAAAAAGTACAAGTTACCAGTAATTTAAAACAGCTTACAAACGAACATTTAAAGACACCCGGGAACTGAGTTTTAAAACTAACGCCCTTTGTTGCCAGGCGAAAAACTGTTTCTCTTGCTAGGAAAAAGTGACTGACCCGCGTAGGCCACTTCCTACAAGTAGTCAGCTAGCCCAGCACAAAGGCGAACGTTCATTGCGAAATAACCAGACCCCACCTTCCCACAACAGAGTCAATGACATTTAAATTCTCCAAACGAAACTAAAATAAACTTAAAACATTTACGAAGTGATAATGTCCACCTGAGTTAGGCATAAGTCGTGGTAGTTTGACAAAATTCGAGTCGCAAGGGCATTGGAAAGCATGCAGTTCTATGGATGAGAAAAAATAGAAGTTCGTAGATTGTTACAGGAACCTAAATCATTGTAAAATAGCGACAACAATTAGATTTGATTGCCGATAAAACTTGAATTGCATCAACAGGATATCCACGATAAAGCGAAAACCCACCAGGCATTAGCCTTTAATAAATATGTTTCAAATGTGGTCTCAGACGTTGAGTTTTGTGAGCAATAGATGTATACACTATTATAAAGTTTATGTTAACAAGTGGTAGCAGTTTTAAAATTGGCTGTAATAAAACCGTTAGTAGGTCATTAAAAAGTGATAAATTAAGCGTGCACAACTTAATAAACCAATATAACGTTCGGTTGCAAGTTGATTACAATTTGATAGTTGTAGGATTAACAGTTACAGAAATAGCACGACGGTATGTTTATATTGCTGTTTAAGTTTACAGTCTAGTAGTTAGTACTATAAATAAAATATAATTGCTTCCTTAATTTTAACAAAATTTTTAATGACTGTATATAAATCAAGGCATTACAAACTTAATAGTAATGTGTAACTACACGGAACTCATTCGGATTTTGTGTACACTTCGGCTGAGATGTGTATGAATATTTATTATCATATAGGTCATAATTTGCATCACAAAAGTTAGGGGGCAGAGGTTATCCATGAGAAATTTTGCAGGAAATGCTACTTATTTTGCATATGACTTACGCTCATATATAATGCTAAACATTCATCATACAGAAACGTTCATATTGTATCCTGCTATGGTGTTCATACATACTAGTAGAAACTGAATGTGTATGTGTGTATGTATAAGATTGGTTATGGTTGCGACGCCTTCTCATATTTATAATTAACTTTCATTCGTGTTTGATACAAATTAAAAATAATCAATAATCAATGTTTAGTAGTTAGTTGCTCTGTAATAATAAAATTTTAAAATTGTTTTCAATAATTGTAACGACAACGAGCACAGTTCAATGTTACAGATTATTGGCTACAGTTAATATTTTAGATATTAGTATTGTGAATATATTTTTATTTCTAAAAGAAGTGTGAGAAACCCGGGGGAGGATGTTTATAACCACGTAAACGACGTGGATGCTGATGCGAGTGTATGTCCCGCAGGTAACAAGGCGGACTGCGGAGCAGAGCGTGTGGTACGCAAGGAAGACGGCGAACGTCTGGCGAGGGAATACAGTGTCGCCTTCATGGAGACCTCCGCCAAGACCGGCATGAACGTCGAGCTCACCTTCATGGCGGTGGCTAGGTGAGGAACCTTCTCTCTTCCATCCTTCCGTACTCCTTCACCCTTGTCGTGCATTGGTCCATCTCGTCTGCACTCCGATACCGAGACAGATGACGCACTTACGAAAACCTCACCACAGATTTGAAGTTAGTCTAAAGCCGTTCGAGAACCTGGTGCGAGTACAGTCTACCTCCGTCCGTAATCTTCAAATATTCAACTCGATCTCTTCACCGGATTTAGATATACCGTGCTCGGAAGAAGCGTGAATAGCCGCCAGAAGACGAAAAACACGAAAGAGCGCATAAAAAGTAAACAAACAGGTCCACGCGTGCGTACACAAAAGAAATTCTCTTTTCGGTGGTTAACTCTAGCATATTTGTACAGCATGCATTGCTAGTACGCATCTTTAATGCCAATTACTTATATTGTACCAGTAAAAAAGGATATTCTGTACTATCCGAACCTGGTCTACGGCGGCTGAAATATATCGCTTCTGCAGATTTAACCGCAGTTATGAAATGGGCCGCCAACATACAACATTTGTGTTTTCGTACGCTCGAAAAAATGCCGTTAAACATTAAACGACTGAGTAAATCCGGTCATGTGATTGATGCTACCGAGCATATTATACCTACTACTTTTTTGTAAAAGCGTTTTAATGCCAGTCTCCAAAGTTTCATCCGCTGTCAAAGCTTTCGGGCAAACTTGGGTCAAACGGATCTGTACTGTCTGTTTTTTTGGGGTTTAAGAGAAGGGGTCAAGCTATGCTCTCTATGTGCAGGTGTAGGCCCGTCTAGATTTTCAGTCCATAGCTTGGAAAGGTGGCTCCTTCTGATAATAATTTAAAAGAACACTTTTAAATGAATTACATTGAAACTCATAGTTTAAACTATTTTGTAATTAATCCCCCTCAGTTTTAAATCATCCACAAGATGATTTCATACCAATCTTGAGAATTTTTTTGAGAGGAGATTGGTCATGTCTACTGTATCGACAGCATTCCACCCCCGACTCGTCATCTCATCACACAATCCTTTGGATTCGATCCTGGCTGGGTATTATATAATTATTTTCACTGCATGTTGGTCGAGTGACTGGGATACAACGGTACGATTCAACCGTTCCAAGTTGAGCCCACGATTTCTCGCGAAAAGAACTCTGCAACGTGTCAATGCCTTATGTGCATGTATGCATCCCTGCTTCATGGTCAATGATTGGCTGTTTTTAACTCTCGGCGTCTAGGGTTCTATCAGCAAATCATAGATGTGTGGTGTCGCAGTAACCTTGTTCCTGTTGGCACGGTCAAATGAGCCACGTCTCTGCAATAATACATTCTACCAATAACCATGAAGCAAAGTTTCATATGTGCACATAAGGCATTGAAGCAAACTGTTGCAGAATTATTTTCGCGAAAAATCGCGGGGTCTAGTCCCAAGCTGTGAGATGCCACGATCTTCCACTTGAAATATGGGTCCGCGGTGACCGAGTGCTCAGACCACTCACCTCTCACCGAGGCGATCCGGGCTCGATACCTGGGTCTTCAGATTTGGGAACCGTGCCGGACGATGTCGCTGGCCGGCTGGTTTTCTCGTGATCTCCCATTTCCCATACCCCTCTCATTCCTGCGCCGCTCTATTGCAGGGTCCCCTTCCATGTCATCTTCCGGGCTGTGTAGATGCCTACGGGCTCTCTCACTCATAACATCTGCATTCGGGGTGCGATACCCTGGCCCTCAGGTATCCTCCTCATATGATATTTATTTATTCCCACTTGAAGGCTCCCAGTTTCCTTCACTGTTTGGAGCCATTTTGACTTTTTCACAAACATACTTTAATTCTTAAACATCGCCACCTTTCTCTTTCATCTATTCAGTAGTTAGCTGATTGCGTTAGCTGTAATGTATAATTTTAAACTATTATTGAGAGGATAAGCCGTACTGGATTATTTAAATGTAAGTGGCTAAACCGGACTTCTCGTAACCTGTGAAATATTGGTTAAAAATTGGTATGCGTGTTCTACTAAAAAAATTACAACAAATTAATTTGTAACGTCATCGAAACAAATAAACAGATTTGCTTATTTTATTCGAATAGTCTACCTCTTCAAACCTGGCTGTTTCATTATGATAGTAAAAATTTTTAGAACAATATGAAGTCATTTGGTGACCATTATCCTCACAATTTCTATAAGCTTCTTATGCATAGCCTATTTGAAATACAAGGATGTTTCATAACCATTATTTTTACTGGATGCCAATATTTGCAAATGAGATACTTGATGTAGGTTTTTTTGTATAGTCACACAGACGAGTATTATTTTATTGTACTTAGTATTCCTTTTTTTGCAATAATTCGTTGTTACACTAAGTCTGCTCCTGGTATAAGTGAAGTTTACTTACCGCCAGTGTGTGGTACAAAACCGTAGGTGAAACTTCACAATCTGTATCAGCTTACCACATCAGTTAAAACACTCAACAAATGTAACGACGAAATAAGCTGACTGTAAAGAAGGTGCATGAATGATTAAAATACAGTAAACATCAATGTACTTTGTACCACAAAATATTTGTTTCTATGCTTACTAGTGAAATATTAGTACTCATTACCTAGGACACTAAAATCATTTTTAAAATATCGAGTCATGATTCGGTTTCACTTAACCATATAATTTTGGTAGCGCAAAGTTGCAAAAGCTGGTGCAAGAAATAACCAGTGTACAGTGTTTTATTTTATACGGTAACCAAGTAACAGTTTTTTTACAATTATTTTCGGTAAATTAATGTAATAGTAACGTTTCAAAAGTTGTAAATAAAATGCTATTAAATAACTCTTCTCTTCCCTCTTATCACCTCACGCACAACAAAATATGTAAGTTTCTGTTTTGCTTTCCAACCTGCGTCACGGATGGCCACCGAGCGATAAGTAATTCGTAAAGGCCCACTGGTTTGTTCGTATCCATCGTAAGTACTAGACGAAATGTGTTTAATGAATGAGGGCAAAACGATAGTCGTCTACATCACGGTCAGACAATATTAAGCAGGTTTTCAATTTAAAAGTTTTGGAAATATTGGGAAATGCGTTGGTAAATCTGTGATCTCACATTTTCCACATGGCCTTGCTATTAAAACTTTAAAAAAAAAACCGTCTCCTTGATTTCTATGTTACCAAAGAAGAAAAATCGCAGACACTTAAAAACTGACGATGTACTGTTTTTAACTATGAATCCCATTTTTCTCTGGGAATGCAAGGCCATGAAAGCTGCACAATGAAACTATCTTGTCGTTTTGAATCTTGCACAGTTGTACTTCTCACAGTG
This sequence comes from Medauroidea extradentata, assembly GCA_003012365.1. NCBI lineage: Eukaryota > Metazoa > Arthropoda > Insecta > Phasmatodea > Phasmatidae > Medauroidea > Medauroidea extradentata. The sequence goes on from PNEQ01052272.1 coordinate 224,994, forward strand.
AACGTAACATCTTTCCAATGTCTTGTTAAAACTCCGTGTACTAATTATTAGATACTGAATATTTAAATGAAATTAATAGCTTGGGTTTGGTGATAAAATAATCATTATGCATATTGAGGGTTCTGAACTATCAACCTTATTCCATCTACCCGTAACTCCTCAACTTTTTTGCACTAGCAGTTACTCGTTCAGCCCTTTAAATTAAGAGGGATAGCGGGTGCGATGGACTAGCTAGAGTACATGCTATGTAAATAAATTTGGAGGAAAAAAATGATTACACCTATAATTTAAAGAAAAAATATTGTGAAACCTTTTCTTTCACTTTAATAAAGGATGAGATAATATAGGAAAAAGCCAACCAATATCTCTATTACTAGAGCTACTGACCAAATGGAAACCAAACGCCTGTAGAAGTCATAAGAAGTATATTTAAACAGAATTCATATGATAGGAAAAATAATGACTTCTACAGACAAGTCAGGCAACTAGATAAATAAATAAGC
>PNEQ01052273.1:0-28448 GCA_003012365.1 Medauroidea extradentata
CTCTCGCTAGCTTCTGTCTTCCTTTGGTAGGTGACATGGAGGCGCAGTTCTGCGTTCCGCGAAAGGGTTCGCGCGGTTCCAACAGACTGTTAGCCGAAGTACACTGCGTGGCAGAGCGTGATCTCTCCCCTCGCCCATGGGGGCCGGGCGCCGGGATGGCCTAGGCTAAGAGGCACCGTCAACAAAGAAAGCCACACGCTAGTGTGAGTAAACATAGTAGTATGTGGTCGAAACTTATTATCAAACCTCCGATTAGAAGATGGCGTAGGTTTCAGAAACTTTACAAGAATGATCCCTACAGATTTTGAGATTCTGTTAAGCTTTGTTGGGCAAAGATAACAAAGAAATGTACGCGATACAGAGCTTCAATTCGACTTGCTGTAACTTTTAGGTACCTGACAAGTGGTGTTTCATATACCAGTTTGCAGTACACCTTCAAAATATCCAAATTTATCGATGAATTTCATCGTCAAATCTTGATTCTATATGGCCATTAATAAGGATTTCGGTGCGAATGAATCACCTATGAACAGTTCACGATGCGCATGATGTGAGTCCCGATCGACATCTGCGTGGGGAAAATTGCGGGTTGTATTCGGTCTCTTGTCAACCAACACGTTCACACATGGAGACTTGAGACAAAATACTTGTATCTTGTCTCCGTGTCTGCCATTCGTTTGGGAAACAGAAAATTTGTATTTTGTCTCCACAAACTAGCAGACTTGCCGGTGGACAGTCGGCAGACTAGCTGGAAACATCGCCAGATACAAGAGAAAAACACCGTGGGGACAGTCGGGCGACAATGGTTCCGCAGACAAGTCGACTAGCGTGGACGAGGCTTAAGTAGCCTTTACACCTGTTCTAGAGAGAGAGAGAGAGAGAGAGAGAGAGAGAGAGAGATATTTGTCAGCGCTCAACATCAAGGTCTTTGGCGCTGTTTGGATACACCGGTTCGACAGCGAGGTCAATAAAATGAGTTACAAACAACTTCACACATGTACGATACAAGTACAGGTACTCTGAGAGGAATAGGCCGTGGCCAATGTTAAGGAGCCATTGATACATTCGCGTAGGAACGATTCTCGGAAACAACGGGAAACGGAAATCAGAAAAGCCGGAGCCGTAAATCGAACCCAGGAGTCACCGAACGCTAGTCAAACGTGTTGCCGTTTAGTAAGTAATTAATCTGCATTTCTTAATTCGTGTTAAAAATGTTTCCTAACCTAACGTTACAAGCGAAGTACGGTTGTGATTAGTCGAGAAATCAGTTATATAAAACGTGCGAGCATTGATATAACTGACAAAAAACAAAGATATCAAAAGCGCTTTGTGAATACTTTTGTGTACAAGTAATAATTTATAACACTGTACTTAGGAGAACCTGGCAGGTATTATGCACATAAACCTCAATTAATTTCTTTATAACAAAATAACTATTTTAAGGCCTCGTTCGTTGGTTTTGTAGAGGTTTCGAAAATAGTTACTTAATGCAAATTAATACATATATGAAAATTCATTCCTACAGTTTTTACACTTATATATCATCGTTTGTATCTGAATTTTTCTGTTGCATTACACCAACGATTTTTAGAATTTTGCCCCTGTAATATAACAAATTTTGTTGTCGAATTAAGCCAAAACGAAGCAAAAAAATTTTTGTTAGCAAACGGTACATTGTTTTTAAAAAACGCTCTGGTAAAATTGTGTATCGTATGACAGTACACAGTCTCAAATTTTTTCAAAACAATTCGTTAAAATATATTTGAGTTATTTACAATTGTTTGAAATAAATGAAAGATCATGGCCTTAAAAAACATATCTTATACTCTTTGAAGATTGCAAACACACAGAATACATACGTTTGTGCTCTTTTGTCTGACTAAGTTATGCAGTCACAAACAATATATGAATATAAATATGAAAAAAAAAGAGGATATTGTCATGTTTATATGAGGCTTTTGGATGCATGATTCATACAAAGTCAAGCGGCGACTGCAACACAAGCCGCGTGATTCGAGGTGCGTATCCTACTTCGTAGTCCCCAGTGACGCGAATCCGTCTCCTCCTCTCAAACTTGCTGTTTAGTTGGCAGCAATGTCGCAAGAAGTGTCTGGTCGCGGCGACGCGGAGAAACGCTGACAAGAGTTTGTACTGTAATCCCCCGCGGTTGAAGTTTTGCAGGTAAACAAGACAAACTTCCGCTGCTACGCGTAAACATGTATGGCGACGTATATTTCGTGACGAACACGTTTGTATGCCTCCACCTTGTAGTCGTGTCTCCTTCAAGTTTGTCTCCTGCTGCCATGTCTCCCCTCTGCATTTATCTGCGTATGTGTAATAAAACACAACTTTGAACTTGTATTTGAAATTAAATTTATAACGCAAATCTACGCAGATAAAAAGGCGACGAAACAAAGGAGTATTTGATCCAGCAATATATTTGTTGACAGAACAATATACGGATACTTATTTCATTGCTCTAACGAATTATATATTTAACTGCACTAAGCCATCTTGTTGAGCAAAATAAATCCTCCAGACATAAAAATGTTTAGTTAATTCAAGTTTTATACGATGACCATGTTCACACATATATACGGTTGACTGTACCAAACCCGTTTCTCTGTATAATATAAATTAAAAACTGCACGCATATACATCTACTAAAACCTTACGATATTCAGTCACAAACTGAAATATTACCAACAGGTTAACTAAATCACTATCAAAAATATAAACAAAATATTTCATGCTTCGTACGATAGTAACATAACCTTTTAGGCTTACAAAGTTATTTCTGGCCTGCGTATACTAAAGGTTACCGATAACCGCAGAAAATTTTGTTGCTGAAACACTGGCGAGAGGGCAATTCTAGCAGTATGTTCGTTATGTCTGAGAAGTGCGTGAGAATTGGTGATCTTACATTCATATTATGCCATCTACAAGTGCTGTGCCATGTTAGGCTCTTGGGAGTGTTATTAAAAATCTGGTCACTGAGTCAGACTTATCGCCTCCCATCAAGGCGATCCGGGTTCGATTCCCGGCGGGGTTGGTCCAAGGACTATCGCATAAGGGAATCGTGCCGGACGATGCCGTTGGTAGGCGGGTTTTCTCGGGGATCTCCCGTTTCTCCCGGTCTTTCATTCCGGCGCCACTCCATACTCACCTCATGTCACCCCTCACTAGCGCTGAAGACTACGATATTAAGCGCTGACCAAAATCTCTGACTCACTCACTCAGTCTGGACATGCAACTTAAAACCTTCCCGTGTGGTGGATATTTTAAACAGTTTTTAAAATAATGCACCTCTCTTGGGGTACGCAACTTTAGCGATTTGAATTTGTGTTTGGTAGAGTAATAAACGTGTTTCAAATAAGTTTTTTTAAAGGAAAATAAGTTATAAATGTAGTATATAGACGCTAAGACCTACTTGTAGCGATCTGGAAAGTTCGCGTTTTCTTTTGGGAACAAGATATTATCCATACGACTGTGAATTTTTGAAAATTTTGCAATTGATTGTTTACTTATTTGATACCTCTTGTAGAGCACAGAGCCAATAACAAGGACACAACTAAACGCAGGCCCGGCCATGTGATGTCACTGTGCCAGTGATCAGCCAATGAGAAGCTGAGGTCTGCTTGAGTGTCCAGATATTCTTGGAGGCTGGCCCACAAGTCGGTGAACAAGCGAAGTTTTACTATCTCTAGTATATAGGCTTTTCACAATAAAATGAGCACCTAAGTAAATTATGTCTTCAATTCTAAAATAAATTATTTTACTATATATAGCCTTTGGAGTCAACTTTTCAACTAGGTGTCTTACTTACACAGCCATGTTTATATATACAAGCAAAGGAAAGATACAAAAATGCCGAAAGATTAAAAATAACCTTGATTTCAAAAGTGTTTATATTAACATGAGTAGTCTGTATATACGTACAGGTACAAGAAAAGGCGATTATGTCAAGTAACCTGCTGGGGTAAGGTAGGTTTTCTAAGTAATGTGACCAGGTTTACTCGTCAATTAGGTGAGTATCTGAAAGCTTGCAGGAAATCCAGGGTCTCGTGGGTCATAAGACACTTAACAACTCAATTTAAGATAATGTGTGGGGTGTCACAAACCATGTTATAATTACTGGTTTTAACTTATTTTTGTTGTTTAGAAACTTATTTATAAAATATATAATTATTGTTCTCTGGTCATTATATTACCATGTGATAACCTCGTAAATCCGTAAAGTCGGACCAAAAATTATGTCGCAATTATTTAAAAAATTTCCATCATAACGTGCACCCCGTTTCAGACTAAATCCAGAGGCTTTTGTATTATGTTAAAACGATATAATGTGACCATTTTAGTAATTTCATTAAAAATAGTGTAATGATTCTTAAATCGAAAATTCAATCAGAGGAGTGGGTGTCGAATCTTACGCTGAGATTTTACCTTGCCGAGGCTGACACTGTGTCTTAAGGACGTTCAAGTGCGTTTAGTATCTAAAGTTCATACTTTTACGAAATAGTATTAGTCATGAGTACAGTTTCATCTTACGAAACAATTTTAGCTCCCGTAGTTTTATCATAACTGTGCGTCTAAGTCAAAATATGCATGTTACCCTGCCATGCAAATAGTAAATACCAGTTCACTTACACAAACTAAATAATTGTCAGTGAAATAATATGCCATGGTCCACGTAACCTAATATTAAGAAAACTCATATTGAACAACTATGTATATAAAAATATTCCTGAATTTACATTTTTTTTGTAATGTTGAAAATTTCTTCAAAAATGTTACGTTGTGGGTTCATAAAAAAAGTTACTTAGTTCACGACATGTTATTTCGCAGCGAATTATTTCATTTGAGTAAATCGAATTAGTTTCCATTATTTACATGTGCAGCGCAACATGCAAATTTTAATTTGACGCGTCGTTATAAGAAATCTTTTCAAGCTAAAAGTGTTTCGTGAAAGGAAGCTGTACTCACAAGTACCTTCTACAAAACTAACACTATTTTACGAAAATATAAAATTACTATTTTATACCAGTTAAACATTTTTAAAGTGGCCGCCTGCCCATTCCGCCGAGCGATGTGCAGAGTTTCCGCCGAAACAAGTTTATTCGAAAATCACTCAACATACATGAGTGGTGACTGATTTTAAATATTATTCAAGAACGTTGTACACGTGGGTACCCATTTCAGTTCATCCATTACACTTAAAAAATAACTTTCTCTTGACCGTAAATGACGAAAGAGGGTGATTCTGCAGTCCATTTTAGACATGATAATCTTTTCTCAGAATATTTAAGTGGTATAGGCTGGTACAAAACGCCATTATTTAAATATTACGTAACTACGAAATAACGTCACCTATAAATGTCTCATAGAAGCAGTGAAAAACCTATGTCTTCAGGCTCGGTATCAGTAGCATTGTTGTATTATTTAATTTTCCGTCTTTTTAAAATTTTGGGAAGAAATACGTTACATTTGCTATAACAGCGTGAATTATATTTACCTTGCGCTACAATACAAACAATACCGTTTGACTTTTAACATATGTTAAAGGTCGCAATCAGTCAAACAAATTATGATTATAAAACATTGTTTGTTTCATTGCGGCATATAAATTGGTTAAAATTCAACTGCGATGCTTGTACTGTAACGCAAAACAAATATAATTCCCACTATAATAGCAGATTTTACATATTTGTTCTAAAATTTATAAAAGTTAACAATAAAATAATTCAATATGGCGACTGATGTGGAACCTTAATCATGGTAAACATAAATATATAACCAATCATCTCAAGTTCACGTCCTAAAAATGTTTGTGATTCCGTTAAAGTACATCGAGATTATGGGAGCTTACCTGAAGAGAAGTAGCTTAGATCTCTACTACCATGATGACTGAAGTAGTGGCAAAGTCTGTGTATTTTAGTAGACATCAAAGAATAATAAATAATCCATTATGAATAATTGTTTGCTGTAACATCTATATTTACGATGTCATTAGATCAGAAATTTACAATTAATAAGTAAGAAACACCTCCTATAAAGTACAGAAGTACACAAAAGGCGGGGTACATAAAGAAGGATTCTATAATGTTTATATAGATGATGATACATCGTGAAAATGTTTTGTGCCAACATACCCTTGAAAACACTGCAGTTTCTTGCAACATATATCTGACACAACGTAAAGAGCTCTGCGGACCAATAGCAGGCATAAAATATTACAATAGTGGGATGCTTATACGCTTAGTCAAATAGGGTAACAGCTCCACGTACAAGCGAAAGCCACTAATCTCATGTAAAGCCGAACGTTCGTTGAAATCCAGCAAACAGTCCATTTTTTTGCGCGATAAACCATAACCTCTTATAATGTCATATATTTACGTTGCAAGTCAAGCAAGGCATAGGAAATTGAACAATGTTAATCGGCGAGAAGGGCGCACACCAGTTCAGTGACATTTAGGGCTAGGAAAAATTCGCGAGTTTAATTACCTGCTGGCTAGAATGCAATGTCCTATGCATACTCAAGCCCCGTCTATTCGTTCATTGTCTGCTGTCTGAACGAGTAGCTGATAATGGACATAAGGTAGGGCTTCGATATACACAGGATAATGAATTCTAGCATGTTGGACGTTGAACTCGCGAAATATTCCTAGCCCTACTTAGCTGTAATGGCGACCTCGAAGTGCGCGTCAAAGGTTGTATTTCTACTCCAAGCCAAGCGCTGAAATAGCATGCCGGAATCCCGCCGATTCACTTTTACTATGGGTGGAAAGTCTGTAGCGAATTTCAGTGCATGTCACAATCTGAGTTTCACATTTATCCGGTTAGTAAATTTTGGAGTACGGTAGTCTGTAAAAGTCGTTTTTAATTATGTACTGTAGGTGGGTTTAGAAGTAGACTTTTAAACGAGCCTGGTGTCTTAACAAAGACATTCCGACCTTAACCAAAATGTGTTTTCTTTTATCACGTTGGCAAAATGGGCGCATGTGGAATACTTCAGTAAATAACCTGTTCACGAACACACTGCAACGAATTTAGAGCGCGTGGTGGCGGCACCCTTAAGGGTGTTCAAGTGCGATAAAATCATAATTTTATATTTATATGAAATAATGTCAGTTTTGTAGACGATACTTGTGAGTACAGTTTCCTCTTACAAAATAATTTTGGCTCTCATAGTTTTCTCATAACGGTGCGTCAAAGTCGAAATTTGCATGTTCGGCTGCCATGAAAATATTGAAACCTAAGTGACTTACATAAGTGAAATAATTCACAGTGAAATAACATGCCATGGGCTACGTAATAAAACATTTTTAAGAAATCCCATGAAATAATTTTGTATTTAAAACATGCTGAATTTTTAACTTGTTTCCTGTACTTTTGCGAGTTTTATAAAATTCAAAATATTACGTTAGGGTATTTTAAATTATTTATTGCATACCTCATGGGATGTAATATCACAGTGAATTATTTTATTCAAGTAGGTCAGTTGGTTTTCACTATTTACATGGCAGCAGAACAAGCAAATTTTGACTTTGTCGCACCGTTATGAGAAAACTGTGGAAGCTAAAATTGTTTCGTAAGAGGAAACTGTACTCACAAGTATCGTCTACAAAACCAACACTATTTCATAAAAATAAAAAATATGATTTTATCGCACTTGAACACCCTTAAGGGGCCTCCGAACCTGCGCTTCAAATGCGTTGCAGCGAGTTAAGATTATTTTTTATGACTAAATTATTTAACGCACACTATATCTGTACATCTACTAAAAGAACACACACTTCAAACTATGTCGCTATAGTTTTGAAAATTCAGCACGTTTATTAAAAACATTATTTTCGGAGCTCTCAAAAATGGTCAAAAACAGCTTTTCTAGGCTACCGTATCTGACAAAATAACGACCGGATTCGAAAAACAGAAGTATAGAAACAAGCGTTAGTCTTTGAACTCTACTGCTCATAAAGAAAATAGTCCCATAGGAAAAGGGATATAGTACAGCACTGCACGCCAGCTGAGTAGCTTGCGCTGAGAGACGATAATACACTACACACGTCGATCAACGGCAACCTTAACGCTCCTGCCTTACACACTCTAACGCAGTCTATCTAGGGAGGCCCCTTAATACAGCCGTCTATAGAGTAGCGAGAAATGGCTCAGTCCGCGTTGTGAGGGGGTAAGTCCCCTACTTAGCGTGACTGCGGCGAGAACCCCGAGGGAACGAAGACACGGATGACTATGAGAGAAGGGGTAGCTGATGGTTTTAAGGGCGCGGCCCCTGGCGGCGTCTCTCGTGTCGAGTAGCGCGGGTCTGGTGGGTGTATGAGGGGCGGAGCTCAGCTCAAACACGACCTGGGGGTAGAGGGTTTAACAGCGTTGTTAAGCAGGACCGGGGGAAGGCTCCCTTCAAGAGGGCGTCTTCCACCCCCTGGCCTGGCCCAGCCACTCAGTCACGCCTGCGTCTCGCGGCCGCCCTTAACCACTCTTTGCGCAGCAAGCGGCCAAACACCAGTGTTGCCAACTATGCCTCGCCAACCACCTGCACAACTGTCTCACGTCACACGCTCTCACACGCGGACGTCTCTTCTCGTCAAAAATATTCTACGGTACATTTTCTCTCAGAAACTGCGTGCAAAGCAATGGAGGTTTTAGTAAAGAAATAATTATGTACACCATGATGGTTACATTTATTGAAAATAATTTTTACTACTTCGTACTTTTTATTCAAAATGTAATTTTTAATTACTTTTTAAAACGTACATCACATGTTTATAAGCAATGACCATTTACGTATTTCAAAACAATAAAATTATATTGTCAAATATTAATTTCGTCCCATATCTTTATTACATGTATATTTAAAAAATTTTATTAATACAATTCAATAGTTTGCAAATTTATTTATATGTAACTTAGTCAAATCGAATTAACAAACATATTAGGACACGATTTGTGTGTAAAAATGTACGATTACCTGAATTAAAGTCGAATAATTGTACTTTTTTGTAGTGAAAAAAAAAAAAACGATTTGCATGCATGTCTTAGTAGCTGCTTACGATTTAACCGCTCGTATTGGTGCAGATAATCGATCTTATTAACATTTAGAAAATGGCGATACAGTGCACATTTAATTTGTTGACATTTTAAGGTGTCTAACATATAATTTACAGTTTCAGAAATTATTTTGTTTTAAATAAAGCGTCCTAAAGAACATTTCCCGCAACTGCAAAAAAGGAACGTATTTCAATTAATGCAATTCTTTCTTGTGATAATGACTTCAGTTACACGTTACAAATGACTCTGAATTGAAAGCTAGTAACGTACTGTACTATTATGGACATACGCCACAGCAAAATAATGTGGTCCCAGTAATCATCGAATGGGACTAAGAAAAAACAAAGAGACGAAAAACTAAAGAAAATTAGAAAACATCTTCATTGCATTTGAATGTTACTTGCAGTGCTTCTTCATCGTTGTGTCGTCTAGTCTATTGTCTGTGAAGTCGTCGTTGTTATTCTGTCTTGTTGCAGGTATCCTTAATTTTATGAGACTATTTTGTTTTGTTTTTAGACTTTTACTTTTGGATGTTTATTTTATTTTCCTTTATTTCTTGTTGACTAATTCCTAATGTTTTGTTTCATGTGCTGTCGATTTAGTTTATGAATGTGTTAACTACAGCCAAACTAGGCTTGTTTTCTAATTTAATTTAGTTTTTCGTATGTTTGTTTTTTCTTAGTCTCATTTTAAGATTTCTGGGAAGGCGAAATTTTGCAATGTCGTATGTCCACAATAGTACAGCACTTTCCACGTTACAAAGTTTAAAATGATTTTCCTGCGTACAGTGTAAAGTATACATTTTTGTCATAAATATAAAAAAAATCGTTTTAAAACCTTGTTTTAGTCTAGAGAACTACTGATATGAAATCTGTACCATAAGTATCTCAATTCATAAGCAGCATTTCCAGTTACGTTGAATCCCTAATTTATTATTAACGTGTGTGCTTACCATGTTGATACAAAAGTATTAATTTATTCACTTAATTTAGCGCATTAATTTTTAGAATTCTGATAGATTTTAATTTACGGTATTATACCATCTTAATAATAAATTACAATGGTATGAAAAGGTAATGTAATATATTTATGAAATGCAAAGTTCAAGGTTGTGACGAGAATAGTGTTAACGTTTCTCGGATTTAGAAACGAAACATATAGCGTGCGCCTACGAGGTAGACAACCGGGAATAACTTGCCGTATATGAGGGAAGACTACTTTGCAGGCTCGCGTACGCGGCAACATTTTTAATGGTAGCTTGGTTTGTTAATGTAACTCCTGGATTTTCTAATGAGACAGACTTTTTCATCGGTTTACGTATTTTTCGACTTCATTCTTCTCAATCTTCTTAGTCGCTACCGTATTCCGGTTATCTTAGGCTCTCATGGTACAATATTTTTAAGGAACTTGGATCACATAAGGGTCCCATAACGAAATGCATTTTCTGCCCTGACATTATTATCTAAGTGTCACTGAATGTTCTGTTCTCTCCGCAGATCCTGTGTATATAAGATGCATAAAATAACCAAATAACCCCAAACCAACAATTTATTTGGAATCGTCCCCTAGCGCTGTTTTATTATTATTGTACAAAAAATTGTGTGATCAATTAAAAGAACACACAGATCAAACCATGCCTGTATGTTACATAAAATACGGTATACATACAGTACGTATTAGATACATGTGATAAATACCTTAAACTGTAGTAAAACGGCCTATTTAAAATAGTGTACATGGAAAAATACCACCATGATTCAAGAGATAAAAGAGTTATAAGATTTTCTTTGATACTACGTCATACTGACCGGAAATAAAATTGTAATGTAAAAGCTTTAAGTACCATAGAAATAAAATACTACGAAATTACTGAACGACTGTTCACTACTTCGCGAAAGTTCCAGTATCGTCAAAATTACTACACTTAATTGCCTGGGATCGTAAAAGGACCACACAAGGGCATTTATTATGGTGAGGATTTTGATCCTGAATTTGCATCTTTCCACATTTTCTTATTTTATCAAATAATTTACTGCTGAAACCAAAGCGATGAAAAAATTTGGCCTAAACTTGAATCACACAAAATTAGCGAAAACAATGTAATGTGGCTGGAGGATGCCTAAGTGAAAAAATCGTGTGAGTTTGAGATCTAGACATGCGGAGCATTAAGAACAAATCAGTACGTATATCAAGCCTCACTTTTGTAGCAAGGTACAATGGGCGAACAGAGGGACACGCCCTCTGACGTCACAGCCCGCTGTGGGAAACAAAGTTTGTTGCCATATGGATCTGTCTAGTTCTATCGAACATGTTTGCCAACTTCATTATGTTGCAGTAAACTAACCTCAATATAGTCATCATACTTTTTGTAACGGGTCACAGGAACTTTCCATGAAAAAGTTGACAACATTTTCTCTTTGTATTCTGATGATAAGGTGATTTCGTAAGTAATTTTACGTTTACCTCGATGGCCGGAGTGGTTATAATTTATGCTGTTTTTGTTAGTTCAGTTTTTGAAATCTTGAAAGGTACCGGTAGCAGATATTGCAACATCGTTACATAGAAAATTTTTAAATTATTTGTACTGTGTAACCTAACATTTCCGGAACATAAACTTTTATAATTATTTCGTCTAATTATCGACTTTATTAATTAAACTTTGAAAAAATAGTATTGATAGTACAAACAATGGCCAACATTTCAATGTAACAGTTATATCTGCTCTCTTTAATGATTGGAAAAACGTTAGTTGTGTGTATTTTTCTATTGTTTTATAATACTAAGCCTAATTCCTAGTGTTCTTACTATGTGTAACCTATGTGTATCGTATTTATAGTACTACTGTTTAGTGCTATAGTTCACAAAGCCTTTATACGCTCAACAAATGACGACAGCTTTGTAATTAAGAATCAAAATCAAAAGAATAGTTCGTCATAAATCTTGGAAGTACTATGAATAAAATTATGTTAAATCTGATCTTAAAATTTATGTACATTTTAGGTTCTTTATCACGTAATATTCGGTATCGTTCAGCTTTTTAATACAGTAAATCGTCGCCCTCAAGTATAACTCATATACACGACTGATATTAAAGGTAAGTTATGTAGGTTTATGCGTTCAAACACGGATGTACGTATAGGCCATAAAGATTAAACTTCATCTGTGAAGCACATTGTGCGAAACTAATTTCGTTGTTTAATTTAACACGTATGAGCATACGCGTAGAAAAAATGTGAATGTAAAAACAAGTTTACAAATACGTTTTGTGTCCATTTCCCTTTACTTAAGTGCGCAGTCTACAGCAATTTTCGTTGTCATATATATTTGTTTTTATATTTGTACCATATAATTATTTCTTATTTTAGACACAAATTGCGACAATCTCTTGATCTTAGGAAATTTTTGTATGAGTCATAGTTTTTGACACGTACACGTCAGAAGTTGCATTTTACGGTTATGTACGCCACTAAAACCAACTGACATACCAAACTAAAAAAAAAAATCACAGTGAAAAACTATGTTGTAGGCTACAACTTGACACATATGAAAACAAAAAATAAAATGTTTTTTATTTAAATTAACGTACAGAATTTTGGAATGAAACTTTAAACATTTCAATAACGTTAGAAAATACAAAAATATTTTATTTTTTTATTTACGTCAAGTTGTAGCCTACACAATTCTTATTCACTGATATTTTTTTTTTTTTAGTTTTGTACGTCAGTTGGTTTTAGTGGCGTTCAAAAACCGTAAAATACCAATTTTGACGTTTACGAATCATTACGCAAAAACAATAAGGGATAGAAAAATTTCATAAGATTAAGATTTAGTGACAACTTTTGTCTAAAATAATATAATAATATCTGGTACAATTATAAAAATAAAATACAAACGATGAAAATTTCTGTAATCTGTGCCCTTAAGGTAAAAATTGCGTGTAACAATTTTGCTTAATTCGTATTTCAGCTTCGCTCAACATTTCTATGCTTGAAGAGCGATAAGTGGTGAATTCACAGTGAACATACTGTACAAAGTACCATAATTCTCACCATTGGTTAGGAATTCCATGAAACCTAAAATATTGAGTTTTGACTGTCAAATCCCTGCCCGGTGTGCTGGTTGTCGAAGTATTGTCATCTCTACAAAAGCATAATTTGTTTTCGTGAAAATGTACGATTACGCTGTGAATTGTGGGACAGGTTAGGTCATACTTCCAGCACGCTTCACTCAGCAGTTCATTGGAACATTTACGGCTGTGCTGCGTTTCGATTATCAAGCGGTACATAGCAACAGGCTTTAAATTCTCTCGTTAACCAATGAACTGGCGTATAGCTAATAGTCTTTATCTAACGAACTCGTCCATCGTGATAGCCTGAACAACAAGCTATAAATAACCGTTTACCAAGCCACAATCTCGAAGGGAGATAAATTTTTACAGGTGCTGCTTGATACTAGATTCACCACAAAATAAAATCTACTTGACAACAACGTAAACATATTTCAGTTGGAATAAAGTCATCATGAGAATTGATACAGATCATGACTTACTGATAATTTTTCGCAGATCAAAAACATACCTTAACGTTGAAAAATTAAAAAAAAAAAAATTAACCCGCTTCTCGTAGTTTAAAAGAAACTACAGTCACCAGAATCGAAGACATACTTAAGATTCGTTTCAAAACAATAATTACGATGAGAATATTTTATATATTTAGTTTTCCTACCAAAATAATACAATAAATTATTATATTTTTAAAAATACAAAAATGTTGGTGGTTTTGCAGTATCTTGCGTGATTAGCAGATTCAGAAAAAAAAATATTTTTACGAAACTAAAAATATGTCCAAGAATACGGTTCAGTTCATACGTTAAACTTCAAACCAGTAATTATTGATTGTTAGATATTATTTACCGTCATTTCAATGATTCTGTGTAAATTCTGCAGTGAAATTCCAGTCAGTTTATATTAGTCTAGGGTAAACTGGTAACCATGTAGAACAGTAGAAATCTGTATTCGTGTAGTATCTTAATAGTTCAAAACTATAGTTAGCCCTGCAAAGTATATTATCATGCATTAACATCACGCAATAGAATGATTTCTATTCAGTATATATCAAATAAAATAAATTTAAACTATAGGCCTACATCAGGAATAAAATGTAAGTATTTACCAAATAAATTAATCCACATCAATTGTTTACCAATTATTTTGCTCTGCAATGTTAAAACATGGTAAATACGCTTTTAGATTAGGTCAAGAGTATGTTCGATACTGAAATGTATTTTGTGACGTTAGGATGAGTTTACTGGTAAATATTTTTCGAATAAATTGGTTACACAATCATAACTATGACTATACTTTTGATTTTCGTGAGTTTCTTTTTTAACCTTAACACTCCAAAAACTACACGCCTTGGTACTAGTATGGTTTATGTGTGGTTAAGTAATGAGTTTTGAAAGCCGCACATAATTTCGCCGTTCAACCTAGTGCGTATTTTTTTTTTTTCGCTGAACGATTAAAGTAAAACTGTTATGAAAATAACTGTCGTAAACTGCAGACCTATTAAGATACGCCAAGATTTTCACTGTAAATTTATAGGTTTGGCATAATGTAATGAAACAAAAAAATATTGTGCCCAGTGTTCTAATAATTAGGTCCTTAACACATAGAAAACTAATTTATTTATTTTATTTTCAATACTTACTGCAGGCAATAGGTGCCAGTTATTGTTCGCATTTAGGTTACACATCTTAATATTTTCTAAGCTTTTCCTGAAACTCCAGATGATGTTCGTACGCAGAATAGAAACAGTTTAGGTTTCTCGTTACACATTTTTTGATCAGAAACTTGGGATAGAAGCATATACAGTAACTGTTTTAGAATACATTCTTTGTTTGAAATAACATGCAATGACTTTTTCGTGAAGTGAAGGACAGGAACCGTTACATCAATACTTATAAAAATATTACTGTCTAAAAATAAAAAGGTAAATACTAACGCGCGATTTTAATACTAGCCGATAATTTTTTTTTAAAGAATAACATTTTCGTTTAGCGAATTTCATTTTCTACAAAGCGTATATTCGAGATTCATATTAAAAAAACAAATAAATTTTTGAAATAAACATATCGCGTATACATGTTTGTAGATATATTTTAAATTTAAAAATAATAATTTATTTTGACTGTGGTTTGTAGCGTATACTGCCTCAAAGAGTAAAAAAAAATATTGTCGTACATTATTTGTAAACTAGTATAACTGTATTTGCAACAGTCCGCAGATAGACTATCGAGCTAGCAACATAAAGTCCACTGATTTATATCACGTATTTTAACTCTACTGCTAATAACAAATAGCACAAGTTAGGTTGAACATTGGAGTGGTTGAAGAGATTTTGGTCAGCACATAACAGCTAGTTCTTTAGGGCTTGTGATGGATATGACGTTGTGACTATGCCGCAGCACCGTAATGAAAGGGCGTGGGAATCGGAAGATTTCTAAGAAAATCCTTCGACCTTCTGTAGTGATACATTATGAAAAATAAATCAAAATCTTCTACTTTTACCAGTAACGTAAATACTAAAATCTACTACAAAATTTTGTTTCAGTGAGAACAAAATAAAATACAAAATATACTACGCAACAACACTCTTAACAGGGGCAAAACAACGAAGACTCGAGTTGTTTTTAGTTTAATTTAAAGAGCAATCATAAATATTGCCATTAAGCCCGGGGGACCTCACACCGCTACAAAGATTCCCTTACACAATTTCAGTCATGATTGTGATTGCGGGGTTGAGGAGGAGGGGAACCCATCCCCAACTTACAGAATCAGAGATGAATAAGTGATGACATAAAATGAGATCATACAGAAGGATCAACGACGTGATACACGAGGGGGTAAGCGGGAGTGCCCTGAAAAAAAAAAATCAGCCGACCAATGCCAACGTCCGCCACGTTTCCAACACGCATCGAATCCAGGACCAACCCCAACAGGGATAGAACCAGAATCACCTTGGTGGGAAAATTTGATCGCTGCGGTCTACTCTCCCACCCATTTAAACGTTAGTAACTGAATTATGACTTTTAGCATAGCATTTCACCGAAAACACATTTTCGAATTTATTTATTCGTATGCTATCACCACGAAAAATTAATAGGCTTACACCCCGTCCTGACTCATTCTGTATATTTAAGTTACTCGCTGCGCAGGGCAGGAAATAAGCGTACGTACATATAAATGTAGAAACACCGAGCGTGCATGCTAGAATTCACATCCTCGCGTAGCGTACGTACGTAACAGAGTTGATCTACTTTCTATTTCGTATGTACGTACACTAAGTGGGGGTTGTGAATGCAGCATGTGCAGAAGTAAGACTCGATTAAATATTAATTTATACTAAGAAATATTTTATGTTATGGTCATAAGTTATTTAATTCACTTTGAAAAACAAAAATTAAGTATGATAAAGTACTACCGACATTTTGTTATGACATACGACTTCCACACATGTCTATATTAAATGTTATTGCGAATATAATCTGTAATAATTAACGTGCGTGCGTGTGTTCGTATGTGCAGCTGAGACGAGCGCCGCACTTGTGCCATTGTTGCCCGGCTGTAGCAGTCACTTCACCTCTGTACTGTAACAGGTTGCAGGCTCGCAGGCAGGAGGTTGGAGCCGCCAGCGACAGCTGATAAAACCCTTGCGCTAACACCACGAGCACACACTCCTCGCCTGTGTTTGCCCCGGTCCTTGTTATCCCTGCCTGACCTCCTTGCTTAGCTGGCGACTGTTTCCTTAGGACGAGCTCCTCTCGCTGCCCAGAACCCACTCTTCTCCTGCTACCAGCAGGACAAACCAGCCCCTCAACGATCTTTATTTCATCAGACTCTCAAGATCCTTGAACGGCGTTGCTGTGTGAAAGCAGTTTGTCATTTAGAACACGTTTCCAACGATAACCAAACACTCCACCATGTCATAGGGTATAAATAAAATACATAGTGCCTATAATATTACGACTGAAACGATAGATACGTGTATACACAATAACTTATATAAAACGTATCGCTCAATAAGCACACCACGCGAATCCTGGGCTGAATTGGTGCTGAAACTGTCAGTCGTAAAATGTTCTACGACGACATTTTACTTGCGAAATGTGGCAACACTGCACGGAAATACTCCTCTCTTCCACTACACGACGAGGTATTAATACATAAGTTACGTCAAGTAAACATAGAATCATGTTTAGACTGCTCGGGATTTTAAACTGGTCCCATGATAAGCAAGTCAGAGCAGTAGTGGTAAGATAAGTAAGGTATCCGTGGGATGCAAGAGGGTACTAAGTACAGTGCTATGTTGCCACATTGTGCATATTTAATGCCATCGTACATTTTGCCATCATGTTTTCCTCTCCAATTTAGTCCAAGATTTGCGTGGTGTGCTTACTGCGCGTTTGTTCCTGGACAGTTTGTACGTACTAAAGTTGTGTAGAAACCTCACACAAGGTTTATGTACGCGGAATTCTGTAGAGATGTACATGACAATAATCCTAGTTTCATGTGATAGCATTCTAATCACGCTAGACATACGTAGCCAGATGAATCAGAGCTTCGTACGTTATTACGTATGTACGAAGCTTAACGACGTAGTTTTGAAAAGTTTTTTTAACAGTGGCCTTCATAGCTTCTCAGCCACGTACGTAATATAAACATAAAAAAGTATTGCACCACCTCGGTTCCATTATCGGTTGATCGCTAACGCTGAATGGTTATATTACATGAAGAACACAGTTCCTTTGACAGTTCCAACATGTCAGTAAACCTGCCCAAAGATATAAACAACCTTACATGAGCTGGGCCTCTTAGACGTAGGGCGTACGACAGCCGATCAGTTCCAGTCATTCAACCAGGAATGTGGTACACTGCACGTGTTGTCTGTAGTTCTGCAATGCCTAGAAGGCCAATACCGCAGTTTGATCGTATCCGCATTGTTTCGTTGTCAGGAAGGCGTCTCATAAAGGGAAGTTTCCAGACGTGTCCGAGTGAACCAAAGCGATGTTGTTCAGACATGGAGGAGGTACAAAGACACAGGAACTGTCGATTACAGGCCTCGCTCAGGCCGCCCAAGGGCCACGAGTGCAGTGGATGACCGCTACTTACGGATTTCAGCTCGGAGAAACCCTGAAAGCATATCAACCCTGCTGAGTAATGCGTTTCGTGCAGCCACAGGACGTCGTGTTTCGACCCAAACTGTACGCAATAGGCTGCACGATGCGCACCTGCACTCCCGACGTCCATGGCGAAATCCACCTGCACAACCTAGACACCATGCAGCGCGGTACAGATGGGCCCAACAACTTGCTGAATGGACCCGTCAGAATTTGCATCACGTGCTCTTCACATATGAGTGTCGCATATGCCTTCAACCAGACAATCGCCGGAGACGTGTATGGAAACAGTCTGGTCAGGCTGAACGTCTTAAACACACTGTCCAGCGAGTGCAACAGAGTGGTGGTTCCTTGATGTTTTGGGGTGGCTTGACGTGGGGCCGACGTACTCCACTGGTTGTCATGGAAGTCGCCGAAACGGCTATACGATATATTAATGACATCCTCCGAATATTGTGCGAGCACTCTGGTAGAATCTCGGTGAGGCATTCGTCTTTATGGACAGCAATTCTCGGCCTCATCGTGTACATGTTGCGGATTCGTTCCTTCATGATAACGATATCGTTCACCTATCGAACATTCTTGTGATACATTGTAAATGGCTGTTTTTGGACGAGGTGATCCACCAACCAATCTGAGGGATCTACGCCGAATCACCGTTGAAGAGTGGGACAACCTGGACCAACAGTGTCTTGATGAACTAGCGGGTAGTATACCACGACGAACACATGCATGCATCAATGAATGCTCGAGTACGTGTTACTGGGTATTATAGGTACTGGTATACGCTACAATGTGGACCATAACTTCACAAAGGCTAGGTGTATGATTTACTACGTGCAATGTGTGGTTTTCATGATCAATAAAGAGAACTGAAATGTTAGTTGTGTACTTATCTCTTCCATTTAAATGTAAAAATTCAGGCGCTCTTGGAACTGAGGTGACGCAATACTTTTTTTATGTGTGTAGAATACTGTGTAAACTATAGTATTCCGCGGTAACACGCATCATAATACCGCTTTGTTTGCAACCTTCGATGGCGGCATTTATATGTCCAGTTTCTCTGCGATCTCAGTGCTTTTCGATCATGCGTGAATGTTTGTAACATAGTCCTGGCTACAGTGCGTACAGTCAAAGTTAATATTGCAGCGCTTCCCCTCACAAATGGTGGGCTTCTTTCGAACCTATCGGAAAGGCAGTTGGGTTTTCTGTACTCATAACTGTGTTTATATTCAGTTACTCATAAGCGTAAATCGCATGTCATTCTTTCAACACTTATTTTAGTTTGGCTGGATTATTTAATAGCTTTGGTGTTCTTAACCGTAAGCTTAAGTTAATAATGCATGTAATTATTACTTAATGTGCATATAATTAAATAAATTGTTTTGAACACCGGTTATCTGTCAGTTGTAATTCTAAAGTTGTGAACAGAAGAAATCCTTTCCACAATCCCTTGGAAATTAGATTTATAATTGATGTTGCGTTTCTAAAAATGATTTTACCACAGTCGGTTATTGATTTTAATGTACACTAACTTTCTTTACATTATTATAAGATAATTTTTCGTGCGTCTTACTGGTTGAAAACGTAAATAAAAATTTCACAGTACCGTTCGAAAGAGTTGCATTGAGTAAATAAAGAGAATTATTGCCAAACGAATGTTGTGTCTGTCACTAATCTGAAATAAAAAATGCGCTTTTGTAAACCACAAATCAAACACAAAAGAAAACATAAATAAGCCGGGGTAAAAGCTGTGCAAATATAAAACGATAATTTACTACAAACGTTATTTTTGAGGATTTATATATACAGTGTTGAGTATCAGTTGATAGCATGAGAATAAACTGTTGAAAACAATTGTGGTGATCGTAAGCTGGTGTAGCTTTTCCTTTGAACAACAATTCTTTTGTCGAATTGTCATGATATATATTAACTGTATTGCATTACTTTTGAAGATAGCATGCTTAACAACTAGTAATAAAATCATACAAAATTATGTTTGTTCGTAACAAGCAATATCGTGATACTAAATACTAAATTACTTTTCAGCGTTATGCTCTGGAGACGGTCAAACTGACACTTCGTCATGTAATCCGTATAAATATTGTAGCTAGTATGGTAAATCAGAGACCATAATAATAACTTAAGGATACTGCCTACTACAGAGCCCTCGCGTGATCAAAAATAGGAATTTAAGTACTAAAATAAATTTGTTTGGGTTATTCACATGTAAAACTTACATATATGTCACCCCTGACTTTTTGTGCATCTATATGCGGCATACACTGACACACGTTCTTTCAGACCGTTTAATAATACCTTGAGAACTATGAACACTAAAACTACGAGAAATGGCATACCCATATATGTTTTTCCAAAATTAAAATTTTTGTAGCATAACTCACCTCTTCTCAATAAGACAAATAATTTATGTCCCAGAAGTGATGACTTAAGGGCGCGGTCTACCGAAATTTTCATCATCATTATTTTATTTTGTATTTGTACCAGATATTTTTTTCTTGTTTTAGACACACAATGTGACTAAATTTGGCTCGTATGAATTTTTTTTATCTCTCATAGTTTTCGCGTAATGGCTTGTTAAAGTCATATTTTGCATGTTTCCGTTTTAACGACTACACTAAAACCAACTGATATACCAAACACAAAAAAATCACAGTGGATAAAGACATTGCAGGCTACAATGACATGCTCATGAAATTTAAGAATAAACAATATTTGTATTTTTTAAAAAAAAAATATTGAACTTTTTAAATTTTTATTTTCCGTTTCAGCATTCAGACGCTTGGGCGCCACGAATATAATATAACATGCAAATCGCTAGCCTTTCTTGATGGGTCTGGAATAAGAAGAGCATTTACATAAAAATATATTATACCAAAATTACAGATAATTAAAATTCCGAACGAAATTTGTAACACATATAGAGTAACTAAATACATATTACATAAATTATATACTTCGAGAATATTTTTATGTAGTATCACAATGACTGGTTTTCAAATGAGAATTCAGATTAGTTTTCCTATTCCACGTATCTTTATGTGAAAAGATATATGCATGATTTCTCATATTGCGACAGTGTTACTGAACCATGACGAATAAACTAAGTGATAAGTGAATGAAATGATGAAACAGCTTTCAAGTACATAGGCATACGTTAAGTTGTACGTAAAATGTACAGTGACTACAATTTAAGAAGGTATGACTTTGACATGCAACCTAAAATTGCCTAGTTTGTTTATATTTTGAGAAGAGATACGGCGTGACTAGCTATGAAAATAATTACAACCGTATAATGTGTGTAGTAAATAAATGACTCTCCACTGCGATGAACTATAATTCCTTTATGCATATATAATTGAATCGGGACTTTGCAAAAGGGACCAAGTCCACTTTTTGAGCAAATTCAGGTTATACGAGATTTCGACTCTCCAAAGCATTCTCTTGGCTGTCAGCAGTAAAAGAAACCATGTCCTATACAATAAATACGTTAAACGGACTAGTCCATGAATGTGCCAATAGCGCATTATTTTGTTTATGACTTACACGACTGTAGTTGAATAATAATTTTCAATGTGGCTTAGTAATTTTTTCACTAGAATATACCAAGGTTCCAATAATCTACGCCAATGACGTTATTATTTCTCTGATAGTGTAATACATAACCCTGCTTTATGGGTAAAATGTACTGGGTGGTGGTGTGTTTGCAAAATTAGTTTCTATGTATCATATTACTAGTTTTTCACTAGAATATACCAACATTGCATTAATATACGCTGAATGCATTATATTTTATGTGCCATTGTTAGAAAAAACGCTACTTATTTTTTAAAATATATGAATTTCAATAACATAATCAATTACTAAAAAATAAAATATAAATGCGTATCTATGTCAGTCATGTTTCATATTATTCCACACACACTATACTTTCAAGTTATCCATTATTCATGACCTGTTTCATCCCAGAACCACTATAGTAAGCTTTTTGTTGTTTCCCAGCAATCTACTCACTTGGACTTGGTCCCTTTTGCAAATTCCAAATTCAATTATAGATTGGCTTGTATTTAAAAATAGGAAAAATCGTGGTTCTTGTTATTTTTTTTTCTAAATTTTAATATTTTGATTGGTGTACACAGTAAAAAGTCTCTAATAAAACCACAATTTCGCATAGCACGTTGTTTGTTGTAGCAGTCGCCTACCGTTTGAGATTTATAATGCGGTCTGGAATACAAAGAGCAAATGCCGGAAATTAAGTGTTAACATATAACTTCTCGTTAACATTTCTTCGCCTGGAAGAAACAGGCGTAAGTAAAACACCGGCTCCTCTTCTTCCTCTGAAGGAACACCTTGCGGCAACAGAATATAAGGCAGATTTACGAGAGCGGCAGAGCAAGAATTTCACAAGTGGCAACTTTGATTTTAAGTCCTTTGAAACGCGTCCAGCTCAAGATTTACAACCCACGGACCTGAGGTTTCACTTTTAATTTTAGAAGGGCAGTTTTTAAATTAAGATGAATTGAGAACCATGTTTTCCTGGCGTTTTATTAATGGTCGGCATAAAGCCTATGAGCCAAAAACATATCTTTATATTTTTCACGACCGCGAACTAGGCTTTCACAAAATAATAAACATTTATAATTTTTCCTGCGCAGGCCTCAAAATATTTAATTAAAAATAACACACTACTCAACATATTTAAGCTTAAAATATTCTAAAATTCTATCTATAGAATGTAATTAGCGATAGAAAAGGACAACCAACAAACACGTTCTAATTTTGGTCTGATCTTAAAAATAGTACATAATTAATGACGACTTCAATTTCAGGTCTTTTTTATAATATGTGCAGGACGTAGAAGCTTTTACGAAACATTAAAGCCATTATTTATTTAGAATAATTTTCCGCCGTAACATTTTGGTAATGGTATATTTTTGTTATAAGACAGCGTAACGTGTACCGAAGTAATTAATAACAGAAGTGAAAAGCTCATATCAGTTATCAAACAGTAAAATCAAACTATTCGCATGTAAACTGTTCAACGGGCAAATTTCAGTTTATTGAATACCGTAGTGATGTAAGCCTTCCAATATTTATATCCGAATGCTAAAACATCCAACGAAACATTTCTTTTGAACGTCTGAAAAAACTTTTCAGTTTTATTAAACGTTATTCTATTGTTGCACTTAGTCATACACCAACACTATCCACTTTTTATACTGTCACTTTACAGACAGCATTGTCCATTTCTCTCTATTTTACTTTAAAAAACACAACACAGAGCATAACATATTTTTTAGAAAGAAATGAGTGAATATATTTTGCGATTATTATGGTTTGAGAGTATTAAATGACAAAGTATCCCTTTTGAGTTTAAAAAAGTTCCGCTGTTTGAAATGTATATCGGAAAATTAGAAATTCTGTAGAAACAATGGCACACGGACGTATTGCAAAGTAAGGACAATAATAATTCTTAATACACTTTTTGGCTTCATTTATCAGCCTAAGTACCGTTTGTATTTATGACGGTTAATGTTTCGGCGACAGATAAACATGTGTATTTTAAAAGTAACTATAAAAAGAGGCAGAAGTAGAAACGGAATAAATTTAAATGTAAACTATAACCTTCCCTCCTCCCAATCAGTCAACATTATTCAATAAATTATAATTTTATATAAATCACAGCAGTAATTTCTTGTTTGGCTTATTTACTTCTGAGCAGTTACATAATTTGTTGGCATTACAAAGAAAACAGTCTATTTTTTTTAAACGCTATAATTCGTTGTTAGATCCGTACCTGAGTACAGACAATGGATGTTTCCCCAAAAGCACTTTATGGCAGCAGTGCCGGGTTACTACCGAGCCGATATTTGTTTCAAAGTTCTATGCCTAAATTTACAAAGAAAATGTTTAAGGAAACTAATGCGAAATTATATGTTAATATTTATCTCCTTCATGACCACGGCCAAGCTTGAAGATGTCTCTGTCATTTCTTTCATGTTAAATTTGAACCGTCGTTACTAGAAATTACAAATTACTTTATTAAAATAATAAAGCTCAAATTTGACAATATATTTTTCAGTAAAAACCATACACTCATTTTAAGTAGTACATATTAAAATAATATTACACGTGCACCCAAATATGACGGAATTATTATTAGACAAACAAAAATGTATTTGCTTTTATGCTGATTTTCACTGTCCGCTTACTCTACCGCGCGCAGTTTGGTAAAGTGATTTACCAATACAAAAGTGGTTAGATGAGTTTCGTCACTCTTTCATTGTTGTAATACAGATTGCTTGGAAGTAATTACAGTTAATAATAATAGCATCGGCTGTCACAGTATTATTATCAATTATATTTTTCACTAACTGACAGCCACGAACCTGTTCGCGGAACTTTATTTATTTAGATAATATTCCTGTAACAAAAATTTTTAAATTGTTGAATCAAGAAATTATTGTGGGCGCATGCACAACGCACTAAAGTTAATTTATTTAATATTTTTTCCACTAATATTTTTGGCTACCTCGTTCTGTCTTTCTACCACATTTTAGCCATCACTTCCACTAAAAAAAAATTATAAATCTTTGTGGGTGTACGCATAATTCACCAATATTTCATCGCAATAGGACGAATGGCATAGGAACGCAAATAATACGAATAGAGATTGCCCTCGTGTATTACTCGCAACAGGGAATATTTACTTCAATTGACGGATCTATTTGTACGTTAGATTAGTATCTCTTCCTGTCCAGTTTTAGTACAATCAAGCTGCAGATTGAGTTTACTCTGCAGCAGGTTAAGTTGATATAGCTGGACACGTGAAAAACTGTCCTTATCCATGCAATTCTTAACAACTTTCCCGGGCCGTGTTTATGGTCATTACTCATACCAAAAGAGACTTGAATCTGGGAGAGTATTCGTATACGTATTAGTATACGTGGCGTGATGACTCATCTATCTTGACCAATACTCACGTCCTATCTCTGTGTGACTAAGTTGAACGGCGCCATATTGCAGCCCGAAACATGCGATGTCCTGTACCAATGTTTTTGTTGAAAAAAAAATTGTCCTCTCCCCCCCCCCCCATTGTAAAGTACACGATTTCCTATCTTCGCCTGCAATATATCAACGATCAGTTTGGTCATGTAACAAAAGAGCAGCGTAATAGTCTAGTTATTTTAATATGTCTATGTTGATAACAATGCCCTCAATACGTACTGTAGATGTTTCATTTAAAATATATAATATACTAGCTGCACCCGCAACTTCGTTCGCGTCATTTTCCATTTTGGGACCTCCGTTCTGATCCAACCTGTTCCCTGGTAATTTTCATCCCGTTTCCTGTAATTATTTCGTCGGATACCTTAGCGGGTGCATGAACAACGAAGTTTCAGTGCTATCGGATGAATGGTATGCACACCAATTTTCTTGTTGATCAGTTGACTGGTATAGAAGTTTTCGCGCTGCAGTACCATCTAGTGGAGAGTTGTAGCAAAATGAATTCCGCGAAAATATTCTCCGTGTTCTACTATCCATGTAAAAAAAATTTTCATGACGATCGGTTGAACGGTATAGAAATTTATAGGCTGCAGCGACCTCTAACGGCGAGTTTTTTTTTCGGGACATTAGGTACCCTATGTGTTTCTCTGTACCCCTGACAACGTGTGCACAATATTTAATGATAATCGGTTGAGTAGTTAAAGCGTGAAAGCGTAACAAAGAAACAAACAGACTCAATAGATTATATACTATTAGTAAGAATAAATAAGGCGGTGAATAATAATTTGCAATTCATATTTTCAGGAAGGGGTTTTTTTTTGTTTTATACTGAAGTAGTGTCTTTGCCATACGTGAAGTCAATAAAGTACATTGTCTTATAAGTACCGTAATGTTTACATCTGAATGGTGTACATCATTAGCCAATCAACGGCTGAATTAGCTGACGTCAACGGTAGCGTGGAAGTGCGTGAAATCTGCACAAAAATTAACTTTCTTTGTTAACAAACAATACCTAAACTCAAATAACTCACGACCTTAGCTGTTCGGGGCAGCCCTAATAACTCGACTGTTCGTCACCACTGCGTCCACTGTACTTTCAACATTTAACGACGTTGTTGTATTCTTCAAATAGAGAAGGAAATAATCTTCCAACTTCCTAAAATGTGTGCATGTTTAACATCATAGTAATTCTCTGTCGTAATGTCTTACACGGGATAAGAAGCCAACATCGTTCACACCACAGAATTTAACGCAGCAATCGTCATATTTCATATGTGTATATAGGCATAAGCCCAAAGAGGTTTGTTAACAAATAGGAGGGCCAAAATTAATTACTTTAGATTTTTTCCTCCATGTCATTCCAATTGGGGGGGAGGGGGGTTATGTAACAATTAAATAACTTTCACACTCTTGATTGACGCATTCCAAAAAACCCTGAACTTATTTTTATATAGATACTTAGGTAAATTTAATTTGTAAGAAAAAATAATCTAGATATCATAATCAGGTTTAAAAGGTAGAGAGGACTGATTGAAAACCCGTTATATATTTTTAACGCCTTTCAAGGTAAAATGGTGTAGGTTTTTTTTTAATATCTACACAACCATCGTTCTGAAGGAAAATCATTTCGATAACTTGGTTGGTTTAAGAAACACCGCCTTCAAAGATATATTTAAAAAAATCCTATATGCAAATTTTAGGTATTTACTTAAACTTCAATCCGAAGAAACGTCACCTTCATATCTCAATTGGTTTAAGAGTAATCGTGAATTTATTGAAAAAACATTTCACCCCCTTAATTTTCGAATTTCGAAAAATCGAGAAATCAGAGAGTAAGCAATCGTTTACGTAATACGATAACTTTCTAGGTTAACGAAGTATCAGAAATACGTTAAAAAAACACTTCACAGATTTTCACCCCCTTAATTTTCGAATTCCGAAAAATCCTTCCTTAGTGCTCACGTACGACCTACAAAGAACTCCTTCATGCTTATCGACCTAACGGTTTGGGCTGTGCGTTGTCTGTCTGTCAGTCACTGTTAGGATTTTATTAAGTAGATTCAGTTACTTAGTATATAGAGGTTGTATAACAATACGTAACGATCCTTACTTCTCAATGACCATACTTACTTTTTTAGATCGTCAGTTTTGAAATGTTTACAAATAGTACGTTTCCCCATCCCTCTGGAATTTTTCAGTCATTTTCTCAGTATAAAAATTCAGATAACTTTTTTTCTTTATATTTAGGATAGCATCATTCTGGAGCAAATACATAATCAATATCTCAATTGGTTATGTAGATACAAAGAGATAAAAAAAAACGTCTTTTGACAGTTTTAGTGATCGAATTTAAAAAAATCTTACAATCACATGTTAAACATTTGTATAAGAATTCAATTTAGGTGAAAGTGACAACGATAACCCATTGAGTAAAATTTTAATAGACGATTCATTTTAAAGCATAATTCATTCCTTCACGGCCCTAAGAGTTTGAATTCAGGAAAGTCCAGAAATTTGTTTACGGGCATTTACATATTCATCATCACGAAGCAAAAAGCAACTCTATATCTCAATGGGTTTGACAGTCATAACGGAGAGAGTTATCTAATACACATTCCACGTATTTTCACCCCTTACGGTTCAAATTATAAAATACTTTTTAGACCATAAGGCTATTTAATGGGCGTCAAATTTAAGTGGAAACCGTGGCAATACCCGATGGGTTACAGTAATCTAGATTATTAACTGAAAACACCTTTCACTCCGTCCCATCATTTTTGCTTCCCGAGGTGTACAATTTCGAAACACAAAATAATCATATTTTAGGAATTTTAGTACGCATTAATCGGAGCTATGTCAGTTCTACGACCTCGTAAATTGACAGAACATCTTTTCCTCTCCCACTACGGTGGGGGTTATGCGGGGCGGTGACGAATGTTGGATGCTATGGCCAATAGGGTTTCGGCTTTATGTCTGGTGTACGAACTCTTCACGTCTTGTGGTAGTCAATGGGAGGAACGATACACAAGTTCCAATAGATGGTACATATTGTATATGGGCAGGGGAAAGAGATGCCAACAGGCGTTGAGTATGGTTTTGTAGAGGGTAAGAAGTGTAGGTGAGTTATACGACCTCGGCAGTTGACAGAACATATTTAGAGGAGGTGTGCAGAGTGGTTCGTG